>JAVLUZ010000143.1:4011845-4136845 GCA_036768485.1 Mermis nigrescens
CTGTTGGATATCATAGCCCTCTTTCTTACAACAAACGCCGTAAACAACTTGACTTGTGTCGATTATAATTACGTCGCCTGCATATTTGCTTATGTGTGATGTATCAAATTATTAGTCAAAATCTTGTCTTTCCATGACCGATTTTTCGCGCTTAATAGAAATACTACTCGCCGCTGCAACAAATCGCTATAAGCTAGTTGTTCCTCTTGTTTGCTCTAATTTACAAGAATTTGTTTTTTTAAGTATATCTCTGTTTGGATTTTGTGAAAAAACAAAAGGATTTATTGCTACGTCCAAGAAAAACACGTGATAAGATTAATGACACAGCATATGATAAAAGTACACTATGCGTAATAAATGGCACACACAAGACAACATATATGGCTACAACGAGAGCAATTCGGACACGCAGTAACAAAAGTGACAACTTATGCATGCCTCTTTAAAAAAGATAAATAGAAAAGTACTAAGTTTGTGCTTGAAAATTTCCAAGCTAGGTGAATTTACAACATTGTTTGATCTAGATTAATTGACGTCGAGGCATTGGTGTAGCTAGTTCACATATGTATTAGGATACCCACGTTATAAGTATGTATACAGCAAGATTTTGGTGAAAGCTGCCACCTAACTGGTTCGGATTGAGTCGAAGTCGAAAACAAATAAGGCAGTGCTCGGATTGTTTCTGTAGATTCATGTGACTGACCAAAATGTTGGTGCCAACGTTTAAAATAAGCCTAAATAATGGAATGCGTTTACACTCGCTCCGCTCGTCGCATCCCATTACTCAGGCTTATTTTAAACGCTGGCACCAAAATTTTGGTCAGTCCATGAAACTACGCCTAAGCCTAATAAGCAAATAAACTGATGTAAAACATTATGAATATCTTGCGTTTTTTATCGAAATGAACCAGTGTTAGTTGATTGGTAAAGGTTCTGGGCCTTGCAAGCGACGCGAGTCGCATCCCATTACTCAGACTTATTTTAAATGCTGGTATCAACATTTTGTTTGTCCATGATACTAAGCCTAAGCCTAATAAGCGGGTAAACTGATGCACAGCATTACGAATACTTTGCGTTCTTTATCAAAATGAACCAGCGTTAATCAATTGGTTAAGGTTCTGGGCCTTGAAGCAACAGCTTCGTATTTCGAATCTGGTTGGCAGCGACTTTCGCTTCATCGGATGCTACAAACTGCATACATACGCCTTTACATATAACCATAGCTGGGCAAGCCTTAAAGTCTCGGCTGGTACCGGAGCCCAATTTTTTGGTTGGTTGCCTAAGTCAGAAAAGTGGTTGAATTTTTAACATGTTAGTCTTGCTTCCACGCAAAGTCCATTCATAATTTCACGCGAAGTCGCACTATTTCTCGCGACATAATTTTTTAATTAAAACTGGTGTGTCAAAATTAGTATCGTGTATAAAATTGTGCAATCGATAATTTGCATAGCAAGTATGTTCAAAAACTCATTACTTTAGTAACAATTGACCTTTAATCTTGAAGAGACATTCACCGCCTCTAATATGCTTATTTTTTATGCAATTCATTGTGTAAAAATGAAACTTCTACAGAGTTCCTCGTTCTCATGTCGTCAAAGAGTATATACGTTTTCATTTCAAATATTAATCCTGCTTTAAATGCACGAAAATTGTCATAATTCAGCGCAACCTCTAAACATCAATAACGAATAATAAAATTATATCAATTCGGCGCGAAGCGCCGGAAAATTTTGAGATTTCACCTTTTTGAAACGCAATTTTGTATCACAAAAATTATCCGAATTCGACGCGAGGCGCCGAAAAATTTTGAAATTTAACTTCTGTGAAACGCAATCTTGCATTACAAAAATTGTCCAAATTTGGCGCGGCTTAAGCATCAATAACAAGTTAATATAATTAAATCAATTCGGCGCGAAGCGCCGGAAAATGTCAAGATTTCACCTGTTTGAAACGCAATTTTGCATTACAAAAATTGTAAGAATTCAGCGCGGCCTAAACATCAATAACAAGTAATGTACATATGTATAAAAGACTAGCGTTTATTTACATATAAAACAGTTGGACAGACAAGTATGTATTTTTAATAAATCGATGTGTAGAAGATCACAAAAATACATCATGTGTTTTATTTAGATCTGACGAATTATTATTTTCTCTAAATTAGGCATTACTTACTTAAGTATAATCTCTGAATTATGCATTACTTACGTACCGATTTTTAGAGAGCCCAGTAACCGATTCGGTTGCCGGGATTTAGAAATCGGTTGTCGGGATCTGAAAAATGATTGCTGAGCTCCAAAATCAGTTGCTGAGGCCTCAAAATCGATTGCTGGGGTCAAAAAATCAGTTGGCGGGATCCGGAAATCGGTTGCTGGGGTCTTAAAATCAGTTTTTGGCTCCGAAAATCGGTTGCTAGGGTCCTAAATCAGTTAGTGGGCTTAAAAATCGGTTTCTGCGGTCTAAAAACCAGCTGATGGGCTCCAAAAATCGGTTGCTGAGGTCTAAAAATCGATTGCTATGGTCAAAAAATCAGTTGGTGGTGTCCAAAAATCGGTTGCTGTGGTCTGAAAAACCGGTTGGTTGGCTCCAAAAATCAGGTGCTGGGGTCTATAAATCGGTTGGTGAGCTCCAAAAATCGGTTGCCGGGGTCTATGAATCGGTCTGTGAGCTCGGAAAATTGATTGATGGGTCCTAAATCGCTTATTGGGCTTAAAAAGTGCCTGGTGGGTTCCTAAATCCGTTATTGGGGTCGGAAAATCAGATGCTAGGGTCTAAAAGTTGGTTGGTTGGCTATAAAAATCGGTTGCTGGGGTCTGAAAAACCGGTTGGTTGGCTTTTAAAATCGGTTGCTGAGGTCTAGAAATCGGTTGGTGAGCTTCAAAAATCAGTTGCCGGCGTCTAGAAATCGCTAGTCAGCTCGAAAAATTGATTGATGGGTCCTAAGTCGCTTATTGTGCTTAAAAATCGCTTGCTGGGGTCCTATATCCGTTATTGGGGTAGAAAATCAGTTGCGGGGGTCTAAAAATGTGCAATATAACTAACCACAGACGACGCCATTTAGCTCAATTCATCTTCTAGTCACTTAAAGTTTTGTTAAAAATATGCTCACAACAGTAACTTTAGCTATATAAACAGCAAGCAACCATGTACTAAGAACAAAAGCTGATTCATCTAAGCATTGTATCCGCTCCGCATCTGTTTCCATTTTTAGAAAAGTTCGACTATAAATGAATCACTAGCGATCGCTAAAATGACGAGACACTTAAGGGAAAAGCCACGCCTTTATTTTTACATGTCTCACAAACGAAGGCATGCCTTTGTTTACTCGAAATTCCAACGCCATCTTTGTACTTGTTATATATTGTGTGTCTACTGTGTACCAGTGCTTTTTAACAATTTTCGTTTGTACATGTACAAAGATGATCCCTAAAAGTCTTTGTACATTTTGTACATATAACTTTTTGTGTACTATATTATAGAGCTGTGCCGGGGCCGCCTTTTTTGCCGGGGCCGGGGCCTGGCCGGGGCCAAGTAAAGCGTGCTTTACCGTGTTCATAGTACGACCCTACCCTACCCCTTATACCTATGTACATATATATTCTTGCTAGTAGATATGCGCGTCAAGCGTTACTATTTGTTGGGATTACAAGATATAACAGAACATGGGCATTGGGAGGCTTGGGACGTGGGCGTGGGGGTTAGGGGTATGCATCCCCCCAGAAGTTGGAATACCCCCCAGAATTCAATTTTTTGAAATTTTTTTGCTTTTTTAGCGATTTTTTGATGCCAAGGGATAGTGCTCGACGAGAAACGTCGGAAAATGGTGTTTTTCACCACCACCCCCAGAAATTTTTTCACACTCCCAAAATTTCGGTGCTGCCCACCTATGGTCTAGACCCCCAGAATTCACACTCTCCCCCCAAAAAATCCGCTAGACGCCCCAGAAATTGATTTTCAGAATTTTTTGTGTTTCTGAGATTTTTTGATGCCAATGGATAGCTCTCATTGAGAAACGCAAGAAAACGGTGTTTTTTCGCCCTACCATATATTATCAGGCGCTTTTTGACTTCGAAAAGTTTTGGAACCCTATAATTTTTGAGCGGCCCATGTATGGATTTAACTCCTCTGACTTGGACGCGTTTTTCAATTAGCTTTACTTCGCACTTTTTTAGGCTTATTATTCTATTTGTTCTGATAGACGTAGCTGTCTGCTACCAAGCAAGCTGGAAAGCTCGGCTATATGAATTGCAATTCAAAATATGTCAATTTTGATTATTAACTAGAAATTTGCACCAACCTGACATAATAAAATAAAGATTTGAATTAGCAAGATGTGTGGTGTTGCTTGAAATTGAGCTTGAAGGTAAATCTGCTCAAAACATTATCAATTTTCTACATTATAATCAATTATAACACTGGCCCCGGCCCCGGTGCCGGGGCCAGCCTGGCCCCGGCCCGAGGCCGGGGCCTAGGCCCCGGCACAGCTCTACTATATTATAGTACAGTAGCGATTTTAGTGTGGTAAAACAGGGCCTTCGATCTTTGGTAGTGTATTTTAGCTAATTTCTGGGTTTCAGACGCCAAAAATTACTAAAAATGGTTTCAAAACGGCTCAAAGCGCCCAAAAATTTGACATTTTTCGTTTTAAATGCAAATTCTGCTATTTTAAAGATATATAGGACAAAAAAACACTCACTTCGGTGCGAAGCGCCGAAAATTTTTGGGAATGATATTATAGTTTTTGTCTTCCCAAAAATCTTTGTACATTTTGTACAAACAAATTTTTGGGTACTGGAATATGGTACAGTAGCAATTTTAGTGTAGTAAAAACGGAGTTGTTCGCCTTTTGGTAGCGTATTTTAGCTAATTTCTGGGTCTCTAAGGGCAAAAGTTATTAAGGATCGTCTTGAAACGGCGCGAAGCGCCGAAAAATTTGACATGTTTCCTTTTGAAATGTAATTTCTGTCATTATAAAGATATGTAGAACATCAACAATTACTCATTTCGGCGCGTAGCGCCGAAAATTTTTGCGAATCAGACCTTTCTTGCAATTCTCGTCTTAATCTCTATTTGCTTTTATGTCTACCTTACTTCTACAAATTTAAGTATCAGCATGAAAATTAGGAATCAATTAATTGTCTTTATAATTCTCAAGAATTCCAGGCTTTATTCCTAATAATACATTTTATTTTTATATATTCAGGATAGTAAATCTGGTGATGATCAATACGTGTTAGCTGCTGATATAGAAGAAATGTCTAATAATAAAATCAGTGCTACTGAAGAGGATTAATTGTGCTTTTGAATAAAATTTTTGCAATGAATGCATAGGCGTAGCCAGGGGGCATTGGGGGCACATGCCCCCCTCCCTAAATTTTTCTAAAATTTTGTTGATTTTTCTAGTGTAATAACTATGTCCAGAAAATTGAGTTCTAAAAGGTAAAAACGTCAAAATTTTCAGGCGCTTTGCGCCGTGTCATTATTATATTTATTGTCATATAGATCCAATGAGTTAAAGAGCTTTAATTAGCTAGAATAATCCTGCAATTCACATCGCTTTAGTGATTTGATGCTCTATTTGTTCGTTGAATGAAACTGCGCATACTTGTTGAGCATATAGTAAAAGTGCGAAAATGATTGCATACCAGTTTGTCTATTCTTTTTCTTTTTTTAAGTCTTTCTCTAGAAGGATACATAATCCTATTATAAATAATATGGAATGGCCAAATTTTCTTATGTTTTTGTGCATTTATTGTTCTCTGAACTACAATAAGGCCACAAATGGGCCTGAAAATGGTAAGAACAAAATTTTCATTGATCCATCTTTCTATATCTTATTGGCAGCAACCCGTTGCTGCGCTATATACTTAGCAGGAGGTCGAAAAACGCATTTCAGCTCAAAAATCATTTACAATGTAAGAGTGTTTTTGGGCTTAATTCAGAACCGAGATTTGGCTAATTTTGCGATGTTAGTATTTACCATTGATATATTTTTTTACAAAATTTTCCGGGGTCCTGCCCTGGATCCCGCTAGGGCGCTTGGGCGATCCACCACAGACCCTCCAGTTGTTAAATCTCGTAGAACATGTGCAACGAGATTTTTGGGAAGACAAAAAGGCCGAAAGGGTTAGGAATTTCTAAAACTTTCCGGCGCTTCGCTCCGGAATTTGTTTGTCTATTCTGTATGATTTAAGCGGTATAAATGGAGTTCAACAAAAACGTGAAAATTTTCCGGCGCAGAGCACCCCTGGTTATTGTTCCTTTTTTGCAAAGCTCCAGTATTGCGTTTAAACGCCTAGATCAGGCGAAATATCTACTTACTAAGCTAGTAACTCGCAGTTTAGGAGCTTAGAGTGTCAATATTGTTTTGTACAAATTTGATAATTTTAGTATTCAAAGAGCTGCAAAATGTTAAGAGCGGTAAAAAAATTAGTAAATTCCTTGGTGCTTTGCGTTACTTATGATTTCCGAACAGTTTTTAATAAAAAGGCCGTAAATTCTACATGAAAACGGTAAAGATTTTAAAAGTTTTTGGCGCTTCGCGCCGCTTCACACTTTTGTATTTTTGATCATCAGAAACCCATAAATTAGCTAGGATACACTATTAAAAGTCGAAAAACTCAGTTTTACAATAGGTACATAACGGAACTGGCATTCAATGCAAAAGTAGTCTTAAAAAATTTTTTGTGTATGCCCCCCAAACCAAAATCCTGGCTATGCCTCTGAATAAATGACACTGTTTTATTACTTCATATTTACTCCTGAAACATAATCAAGCTTAACTGTCATAGTTATGCTTCAATTCGCAATTCATTCTTCATACTAGTCAGAATTAGACTAGAGAATTTATAGATTCGGCCTTCGGCCTTCGGCCGAAGCCGAAGCCGAAGCAAGAGCTGGCCGAAGCTTCGGCTTCGGCCGAAGCAAAATTTTGGAGCTTCAGTCGTTCACTGGATGCACTTATACTCGAAAAGTACCAAAATAAACATAGCAAAGAGCTTAGCAATGTGTCTGTATGTACTTATATCTACAATCTGTAATGGCTCAAAAAGTAAGTGAGCAGACTACGTCGCACCAAGTTTGTTATTCTGTCACTCGAAAGAGATTTATATCCATTTGTGCACTGAATTAATGAGGACTCGGCTCACTTTGCAATCTGAAATATTCTCGTTCATTATTAAACAAAATATATGATATAATATTTCACCAATGGTGCATTCACAATGCTACATTAGTGTTCACATTCACAGCTTCACTTATTAAACCTGTGTTTGTACAAATTCACAAAATAGGCAATCTGAGTGCTAAGCTTTAAAAAGAAAAGAAGAGCGTTGAAGCATTGAATGATTCGGTTCAAAAAACCTCCGACCTCTGGCCCATTTTTTGTACCTCTGGCCGCCGGAGGCCAGAAGACCAAAAAATGGCCAGAGGAGCCGGAGGCCAGAGCTGGAGCCGGAGCTCCGGTTAATCCCTAGTCCTGATGGACTGTCATTTTTTCTCGAAAAAACTTTCAAATTATCTTGCTGATTCTTTAGCAAGTATCTTTAATGTTTCTTTTTTAACTAGCAATCCCTGATTTATAGAGTGGCCAATGTAACTCCTGTATTTAAAAAAGGAGACGCAGCCTTAGTGAGTAATTACAGACCGAATTCTATATGCTGCCCATCAAGAAAAATCATGGAAAGTTTGATAAACTCAAAAATTATCGATTTTCTCATTACAGACTCTTATCTTCTTCTCAGTTTGATTTCTAAAATCCAAGTCTTGTGAATTACAACTACTTAAATGTAAACACAGCTGGACGGTATCTTTGAGCAATAGGACTCCTGTCGATGTAGCTTACATCAACTTTTCCAACGCTTTTGACAAAATTCCGTTATCTAAGCGTTTATATAAGCTCTCAAAATATGGAATAAAATGTCTACTTTTTAATTGGCTTAATTCCTTTTTACATGGTTGGTCTCAGCGTATTTGTATTAACGGAGTTTTTTCTGACTTCATGCCTGTTGGCAGTAGTGACCCCAAGGTGGTTGTATGTATTAGTCCTACTTTATTCTTAATTTATGTAAATGACCTATGTAACTTGATTAAATATGGTAAAATGTATATACCTCTTTGCCGATGATGTCAAAATCTTTGATCCATCTTCTGATTATCATTCAATACAAAAAGATCTGGATAATATTTATACTTGGTCTATTAATTGTGACTTCCTGTTGCTACGGAAAAATGTGCAATTTTACATCTTGGTAAAAATAATCCAAAAAAGCTTTATTCTTTGAATAATATAAATATTCCAAATGACATTATTTCCGTTCATGATCTAGGTGTTTATATTTCAAAAAAACTGTTCCTTGTTGTTTTCTAATACACAAAGCTTTCTTTCTCATGATAAAGATATTTTAGTTAGGGCCTATACTACTCATGTAAGACCCATGCTTAAGTCTTCTGTTTCTGTATGGAATCCATATTATGCAAATGATATAAATCGTTTTGAAAATATTCAACGTAAATTTACAGAACATCTTTTTGGTTTTCATAGCAAGTTATCCTATCTTGAACACCTGAGGCTATCAACCTACCTTCATTAGAACTTTGTCGTCTTCACATATGTCTATGTCTCATGTATCAAATTATGGCTAAAATTTCTAATATGGTTCTGTCACCGATTCTCCTAAAAATAGTTTTTTCTGATAGATTCGAGTACGCTGAGTACAGAAAAAAGTCGTTAATGGGGCTGACGAATATTTGTGGAGATAGAGCACTTCAAACTTACAAAAAGCGTGATCATCGTTCTTAGGGCTCTATCTCCACAAATATTCGTCAGCACCCAGAACAGAGTTTTTTTCTTGATCAGCGTTTTCAAATCTATCAGAAAAAAGCATTTTTAGGAGAATCGGTTAAAAAAATTTTTGAAAAAAAATTATGGAAAAAAAATTATGCAAAGGCTTGCTTATACGAACATCTTAGGCTTAGGCTTAGAAAAAGTATTCACATTGGTGCCAGCTGATGGTCTAAGCCTTAGACAATTTTTGCCCCAATTGTGCCTTAGGCTTAGACCATCAGCTGGCACCAATTTGATATGCAACGGCAAGTCCAAAACAATACAGCGTGATGAATCGAGTACATCCTGCTTCGGATTTTTTAACGTCAAAACTGTAATGTAGAAATGGTTTATCATGAGAAAGAAAATTTTTCATTTTTAGTTCCGGCAAAACCCGATCCGAAAACCGTCGTAAACTTACGTTACCAGTTGTCTGTTCCAATGCTCACCTCAACGATGTTTCCCAGCGGCTACCTCAAAATTTGGAACTCCTGGCGTTGGTGTAGGTGGTTCACATATGAGAGTTTTTGAAGAATATGGTGTGAACCGATTTTGCGCCATTCCGGTAGAACTGCCATACAATTGCGCAAAAACGATACTTTGTGTCACTAAAAGACGCGGAAAAAAATAATAAACCAAATCCATGCAAAACTCACAGAGTTACGGTACTTCAAACATCATACTTCGACATTCCCCATTTTGAGCCACTTTAAGGAATTTTAGCAGTTTATCAAAGGTTTCCAATTTTCACTAAGTAATATTTTCCTGCCATTTTCAAGGCCGCAGATTACAAAAAATTAAGCTATACTGCGTTGAAATCCAAGATTACAGAAAAAATTTTTTGTAACTATTTGCCCAAATTTTCAAGAAATTTTTTTTAACTTCACTATTTTTAGCATTGTTTACATCCAGTTAAAGATTTCTACTTAAATACGATTCAAACAACATTTTTGGATTATCTTAAAGTTCCAACCATTTGAAGATTCAAACAGTGGAATGCAGAATAACATGTACCCAACTTAGGTCGACCTAAGCATCTATACATCGACCTGAGCATCTATACATTGACCTAAGCATCTATACGTTGACCTAAGCATCTATACCTCGACCTAAGCGGGAGCGACCTCGACCTAAGCAGCCGAAAACACCTTCTCAGATAAACTAAGCCTAAGCCTAAGCGTCATTTAAGCAGAAACTTGAATTTCCACATTATCTAGACAGAAAGAACATGCAAAAAATTGTTTTTTTCAAATTTAAAAATTTTCAAACAAAATTTTTTTCCATAAAATAAGAGTTATTTCTTCGTAATCAGCGACCTTGAAAATGTCAGATACATATGTTTTCAGCCCAAATTCGGAACATTTTTGGTAAACTGTAAAATACCTCACTTTAATGTAGCTATATCCTGAGTAACTCTATCTTCACCAATATTGGTCCGTTTTTCATAAAATTTTTTTCCGCACTTTCTTTATGCATGTCCTCCTGATTTCAATCAATATCGTTCCTTTCCACGTACATCTGCAAGTTTTCCGTTCACACCATATAGTAAAGTTTAGCCCACATATGTATTAAGATAGCCACGTTATAAATACGTATACAGCAAGTAGTATCCGGTGAAAGCTGCCACTTGAACTGGTTTGATTTAAGTCAAAGTCGAAAATAAATGAGGCAGTCCTCGAATTTTTTCAGTAGATTCATGTGACTGATTTCGCGTCGCTTCGCTTCGCTCGCTCCCTCTCGTCGCATCCCATTACTCAGGGTTCATTTTAAACGCTGGCACCAACATTTTGGCCAGTTCATGATACTAAGCCCAAACCTAATCAGCTGGTGAACCAGCCAAACATTACGAATACCTAGCAATCTTTATCGAAATTTACCAGCGTTAGTAAATTGGTTATGGGACATTAGAGCAAGAGGTCCACGTTTCGAATCCGACTGCCAGCAACTTTCTCTCGTTTCCTCCGATGCTACCGACTGCACACATACGTCCTTATAATACGACTCATGTTAATACATATGTGAATCAGCTACACGAATGTCGAACTCCTTACCTGATCATGTGGTCGCGTCGCTTCTCCTAACTTTTGTTCGTTCAAAAAGAGCTCCTAAACATTGATTTTACGATTTTATTGTTAGGGCATACCTAGTTGTACCACTCCCGTGATATTTATGCCCTTTTGTTCAGTCGTTGTTTTTATCACATATTCGTGTTTTATCAAATTCCGTATATTTTCCTGGACAATAAACATTTTCTTGTCTTGTCTTGTTAAAAAAACCTAACCAGCGGTTGAGCATAGGCGCAAAAAAATCTCAACTACTAAAAATACCTCCAACGACCTCAAGAAACCCCTAGAAAGGGAAAACCCTTAGCTTTGGCAACTCTGAGTTCAAATTAAAAATTATTTAATTTTAAAACCCCCTAACACAACCCAACAAGTGTTGCCAACTCTGAAAAGACCAACCGGACATACCAACATTCAAAACCGGACAAAACCGGACAAGAGCACAGTTAAATTCCGGACAAAACCGGACGAACGATGTATACACTTGATAAATAACAAAGCGGCTAAAATTTATTCAAATCAACTATTGCACTTAAATACCTACCACATTGAACGCATTTTGCACATTAAACAAGGCTTCATCAGAAAGTTATAACGATTCATTAAGGCACACGATACAGTAGTTTTGACATCTAAGCGATTTCGTAGTTTGGTCTTCAGCAAACTTAATACAGAAATACCCCGTTCAACGCTAGCATTATAAAAGGGAAGACTTAAAGCAGACAATGCAAATGAGGCTTCAAAACTGATGGCTTTAATGTGCTTAGCCGTTTTAACATGATTAAGAAGAGCATCGTGTTTTGGGGGTAGATTAGCAGAACATAATTTAAAGTGAGCAGAACCGTTTGAGCCTTCTACTAGCCACGATTTTGGAATTTGGTTCCCAAACACCTTTTTTCCAAGCGATTTGGTTGACATTATAGACCAGACCCAAAATTTTTCCCCACTTTTTCCAACCTTTTTCCACGTTTTTTAAGAGGTCTATAAAATGTTTAAAATAGACCCCCTGTATTAAAAAATCAGTGTTTTTTTGAGTAGAACATCCTATGTGCTCATGTAATAGCGGTGTTTGATGTACTTTTTGTATAAAAATTTGGCTAAACTTTACTTCATGGTGTGAACAGAAAATTTGCAGATGTATGTATAAAGGAACGATATTGGTTGAAATGAGGACATACAAAAAGAAAGTGCGGAAAGAAATTTCATGGAAAACGGACCAATATTGGTAGAAGATAGAGTTACGGTACTTTACTTTGTCATAAATGCACCCAGATGGCAGGCAATGTAAGCGAGAATATAAATGTGGATCTGGAGTGTTTCAAAAACTAGGGCATCAAGAAAAATCTGTGGCGATGTGAGCAAAAAGGATTGAACAAGTTACTCCGGATAGAGCTACATTAAAGTGGGTATTTTACTGTTTACCAAAATGTTCCGAATTTGGGCTGAAAACATATTTATCTGACATTTTCAAGGTCGCTGATCACGAAGAAATAACCTTTTTGGCGCAAAAAATTTTTGGTTGAAAATTTTTAAATTTGAAAAAACAATTTTTTGCATATTTTTTCTGTCATTTTACTTCACAAGATATGTGAAAATTGAAGCTTCTACTTAAATGACTTGGTTAGGCTTAGGCTTTGGGCTGCTTAGGTCGAGGTCACTCCCGCTTAGATCGAGGTATAGATGCTTAGGTCAATGTATAGATGCTCAGGTTGATATATGATGCTTAGGTCGACCTAAATTGGGTACGTTATTCTGCATTCCACGGTTTGAATCTTCAAATGGTTGGAACTTTGAGATAATCCAAAAATGCTGCTTACATCGTATTTGAGTAGAAATCTTTGGCTAAAGTTAAGAATATGGTACTTTTAGAAAAGGAGCAAAATGAATACGGAATGCCAAAATTTTTGTGCCAAACTGGTAGAACATGATAAATTGAAGCGCGGAAAAAAAATTTGGTGAAAATCTGAGCCATACTTGCAAAGTTGCAGGCAACTGTCGATTTGGGTGTTGGGTGGGACGATAAAACAACTCGATCCAAGGACTAACACATTTGTCAGAAATGAATAATATGGGCTGGAATTATGGAAGGAAGCATAGCAATGAAAGAGAAAAAGAAAAAAAGGCGCGGAAAGCTGTTTGAAATTTAAAAAAAACTTTAAAAAAATTTTCAATTTTTTGCATGTTTTTCGGTTTTACTTGATAAGATATAGGAAAATCTAAGTTTTTGCTGCTAATATGCTTAGGCTTAGGCTTAGTATATCCGAAAAGGTGTTTTAAGCTGCTTAGATCGAGGTCGCTCCCGCTCAGGTCAATGTATAGATGCTTAGGTCGATGTATAGATGCTTAGGTCGATGTATATATGCTTAGGGTCGATGTATAGATGCTTAGGTAGATGTATAAATGCTTAGGTCGATGTCTTCAAATAATTAGGTCGAGTAGATGCTTGCGTAGGTCAAGAGGCTAATTAACGAAACCCATAGCTTTTGTAATATTGATTATAGACGGATGAATATTTTTTTCCGCGCTTTCTTTCAACGTGTTCTAAGTACTGAGCGAAAAAATCTGCTCTTCTGAAGCTTATTTCATAGTATCCTGAAACTACCATATTCTTAACTTACTCCGAAATCTTTAACTGGATGTAAACAATGATAAGAATAGTATAATTACAAAAAAAAATTTATTAAAAGCTTTATGCAAAACATTACAGAAAAATTTTCTTTAATCTTGCTTTACGCGCAGTATAACTTAATTTTTGTAATCTGCAAGCCGTTAAAATGACAGAAAAATATCTTTTTAATGAAAATTGGAAAGTTCTGAAAAACTGCGAAAATTCCTTAAAGTGGCTCAAAATGGTGAATGTCCAATGATGGTGTTTGAAGTACCGTAACTCTGTGAATTCCGTATGGATTTGGTTTATTTCCTTTTTCGCGTCTTTTAGTGACATAAAGTATCGTTTTTGCGCAATTGTATGGCAGTTCTGCCGAAATGGCGCAAAATCAGTTCACACCATATTCTTCAAAAACTCCAAAAATTTCGCGCTCTACTAGAAATATCACGATCAGTATACGTTATTTCTGTCGAAATTCTGAATTTCCTTCCTTCAGTAAAGCACTTTAGCCAATTCTGAAGTCGCTTTTGACAATAAAAACTATAATCTATCAAATGGCGCGAAGCTGAAAAATTCTGAAATTTTAGCTCTCTAAAACGCATTTTTGCATTACAAAAACTATCCAAATCCGTACAGAAGATAAGGATTTTCAATCATAGCGTAGTTCTAGACCAGATTGTCGATAAAAATGCTGCAATTGGCGTGGCGCGGCGCGGCTTAGAGGTTAATAACAAGTAAGATTCAAATCAATTCGGCGCGAAGCGCCGAAAAATTTTTAAACTTTTACCTCTCTTAAACGCATTTTTGCATTTTGAAACCGGACAAAAGCAGACCAACAGCTTAAAAACCGGACATCGAAAACCGGACATGAATGTCGACCGGACAAAACCGGACATCAAGCCTGAAAAGCGGACATAAATGTCCGGTTTCCGGCCAAGTTGGCAACCCTGAACCAGTGTTGCCAGCTCTCGAAAGGCAAATCGGCCAAATCGACATTTACAACCGGCCAAAATCGGCCAAGAGCAAAGGTAAATTCCGGCCAAAATCGGCCAAACTATGTATATATAGTTGAAAAATAAGAAAACGGATAAAATTTATTCAAATCAACTACTGGGTCAAATATCTACTACATTAAACGCATTTTGAACATTCAACAAAGTATCACCCGAATCTAAGAACGGTTCATTAAGGCACACGATATCATCATCACAAATTATAGGACTGTACATTGTATTTTTAAACAATTGAAGCATGGTTTTGGTAACAGTAAAGCTGCAACAATCCTCACCCTTCCAGCATAGCAAAAAACGAACACGTAATAAAGCATCAGTAGTCTTGACATCTAAGCAATTTCTTAGTTTAGTCTTCAGCAAGTTTAATACAGAAAAAGCTCGTTCAACACTAGCATTAGAAAAAGGCAAACTTAAAGCAGACATTGCAAATGAGGTAATGTTTTGAAAGCGCGGAAGAACACCATTGCTATTGTCATCTTCAATGACTTGGGCCCAAAACAGAGCCGGATCATTTTGCAGTGCTGACTTCCATTCATTCTTCACAAGCACGTTGTATTCAGATATGGCCTTATCGAGATCAATATCAGTTAAAGCTGGAGGTAGGGCATTTAGAAGCTGCCTAAGTTGAGTATTCGATGAATGCACCGCAAGAACCTTAAAATATCCAAACATATGACACTTCCAATTTTTTCATGGTTATTTCCTGATTTTCATTTTTATAGCCACAAATTTCCCGGAGAGCAAAATGCACGCATAAAAATCCTAGATTAAAAAACAAACTAACTCTGGTCAGGGTAACACGATCGTAGGTAGGTACTTATTCATCGATTTTCAATGATACTTTACATTAATAATCTCTTGATGACTGCTCTACAAATTCATAAGAATTCGTTAAAATCGAAAGTTGTGTTATAATAAAATCGGTTATACTTAAATAAAAGGGCCACCCTGTATTTTTGAAGATGTAGGTAAGTATGATTGCGCCTATTCACCTTTATATTTCCAACAACCGAATCATTTGGCAATAACTGCTTCAACATTTCGCTGAGATGATCAATAGTGAGTATAGAGGAATGTTCGACGATTAATACTGCTAAGTTCAATTCAGCTTTCTTAACTACTTCAGCAGAGCTCTGCTCTTTTCGATGTGTAAATCCAGTAGAACTCGTCAATGAATGTGTTTGTTGGCAACTTTCAAAGTCACTAACAGCTTTAATGTGCTTGACCGACTTAATATGTACAACAAGAGCATCGTGTTTTGGGCGTAGATTAGCAGAACATACTTTACAGTGAGCAGAACCATCTTTGCCTTCTATTAGCCACGATTTGAAAATTGGTTACCGAAGCCAAGATTTGACAAATGTATGAGATCCGGATTTGCGTTTCTTTTTAACCGGTGATGGCATAGTTGAGTCCTTAAAAGCGGCAATCAGTTAACGTGTGTAGGAAACCAATAGCGAGTGACAACGTACACCATCAGACGGCATCACTTATCCGCCCCCCGGGGGCGGATAATTTTTGTTATTCGCCCCCGGGGGCGAATAATTTTTTATTATTCGCCCCCGTAATGGTAAATATATGGAAACTTTTATCTAATAAATGGTTCTCACCGATTTTCTTAAAAACACTTATTTCTGATAGTTCGGGGACGGTGAGTCCGGGGCCGAATAATAAAAAATTATTCGCCCCCGGGGGGCGGATAATAAAAAATTATCCGCCCCCGGGGGGGCGGATAAGTGATGACCCCATCCTCCTTCTTACAGTAAGTAGACAAAACAATAATACGCAGCATAGCAACAACCTTCCTTATTCAGAAAAATTTATGATCGGCCAAATTCGGCCAAACTGTTAAAAAAATCGGCCATCAAAATCGGCCAAGACTTTAAACCGGCCAAAATCGGACATCAAGCCTGAAAATCGGCCAATTTTGGCCGATTTTCGGCCAACCTGGCAACACTGCCCTGAACTCAACCAACAACCCGCTCCATCGAGCTTCTACAGTAAATATTCCGTCATTTTAATACGTCACAAAGCTTTACTTGCTTTGCTATACATTATTCGGTTTAGCTTTCGCACAGCAGCCCCGAAATCAAATATAATATGTGTTACCATAGGTGGGCAGCACCGAAATTCAGGGAGGGGTGAAAAAATTTCTGGAGGGGTGAAAAAATTTTTAAAGGTCAAAAAATGGTCTTAAAAGTGGTCGTATGGCAAAAAAACACCATTTTTCGACGTTTCTCATCAAGCTCTATCCAATGGCATCAAAAAATTGCTGAAAAAGCAAAAAAAAATTTTTCTGGGGGGGGTATTTTGATTTCTGGGGGTATTTCAACTTCTGGGGGGTGTATACCCCCAAACCCCACGCCCATGTGTGTGTAACCGACTATCCGCCATAGATACTTTTGAAAAATGAGCTTGCAGTTTGATTGGTGATCAATTTTCCGACGGTTAATCCTTATTTGTTTCCCATAGATCTGGACACGAATAAAGAACAATGTTTCCTGGAATTCCGAGAGGTTATGCACTTTATAAATCAGCTCAGCGCATTCTCGTTTTTTTTATTCTTATGTGTAAGTGGTACGTTTTTGTCGAATTAGCAAATAACATTTGTACCAGACATGCATATGGGTGGGGGGTCTGAGGGTTCCTGACCACGCGTGGGCGGGGAGGAAGAAGAGCGGTTAGGGGGCGGGTATGCTATACTCCTTTGGAAGGCCGAATACGCCCCCCCCCACCAAAATGTCCCCCAGAATTCAATTTTTATGTGGTTTTCACGATTTTTTAATGCCAATAGATAGTGTTCGATGAGAAACGTTGAAAATACTGTTTTTCTCGCCTTACCACCATTTTTAAGACCATTTTTGACGCACTACACCCCCCCCTAAAATTTAGGTGTTGCTCACCTATGGTCCCTCTTCTCCCCCAAAATAAAAAGATGATTTTGTGGGGAAAATGAGGCACACTGAAGGACAAAACGGATGAAAATTTAAAATTTTCTCCAAAAGTGCTTCAAATTGGCTAAAAACTGTGTAGTAGCGTTGTTTTGCTATAGTGCGCTTATACCAGTTGTTGAGGTCATTTTGGACCAAAAAGCTCAATTTTGACCCTCCCCCTCCCCCAGACCGGCTGTGTGGAGATTGTGTTGGGGCGAGTTCTGTGGGGGCGAGTTCTGTCGGGACGAGTTCGATGGGGGCGAGTGTATATGGGGCGAGTCGTGGAGGGGCGAGTTCTGGAGGAGCGAGTTGTGGCTGGGGTCAAGTTGTAGGGAGGGGGTAAGTTGTGGGGAGGGAGGACGAATTATCCGCAAACCGAATATTAAGTTTGCACTGTGAGGCGGCTATGAACGTGGTTTCCTAGAAGTCCACAGAAATATAATTTTGCAGTGAGTTATTACATTTGTCAATTACTAAGCACAGTATCGTGGTTGATGCTTCTCTTTAACCCGTTTTTTTAATCGATCTACATTAACTCTAAAATTATGATCTATGTATGCATGAGGTTAATAAAATAGTCTTTAAATGGCAGGGGCGGCCTGCTCCGCCCCTGCTCTCCCCGAGGAAGAGGAAATAATCGAAGTGTTTTCGTCAAAAACAGGTCGCAGTAGATCTCTACATATGTAGTTACCTACTTTCTTCAATTACATTCAGCAGTGCATAGAAAGCATACTTACATTTAGCATACTCACATTTTTATCCAACCATGTACGTACATATGTACATTCCCTTGACGTACCCATATCTATTTTCATTGAATACATAAAGAGATCTTGTGAAATAAGCCTTGCGCCGCCGTTTTTTTAATGTTGCTTTGGAAACAGTAAATCTCCAAAAATATTTTCTCAAAAATAAATTGAGTAAAACGATAAAATAATTAAAATTAATCTCTCAAAATAAATAATCACTTTTTCTAAATCCCTTTTTGATGCTTAATGTGGTTTGCTTAATATGTGGCTCCTTTAACAAACTGGCGCAACAAACTATCTCGTAAAATAATCTGCTACAGTAATAAGCCGTAAAGCGAAAATGGGCCGATTGGATTGGACCAGAGTAGAAGCGGAGTTAAGCGTAATTAATTGACTACTGCAGCAATCTTTTTTAAGACTCTTTCACACAAGTTTGAGGCATCAGTTTTAAAAACGTAACCTGCCGGCCTGTGCCTAAGAAAATTTTCAAAATTTATGCCCAAATTCAAGTGAAAACCCATTATAATAGCAAAAAATGCTCTAATGGAAGAAAAAGGACGAATATACTTGGAATTGCGGATTACATTAAAGGAAGGGACTAGGAAAAAGTCACCTATGCGCTCAAAAAAAATCATAATCTGCTATAAATCAGATTTCTCTAAGCAACACAAAAATCGAAGTATATTCTGCAAAGACCCCTACAGATTACTGTAGGCCCGAGAATTATATTTTTAGTAACCTTTTTGGTGATTCACCCAACCAGACCCCCCCCAATTTTCTCGTTGTACATGTACGGATGTGGCCTCAGTTTGAGAAATACATAAGACAATACTTTATTCTTTAAATATTAAACTAATCAATCTTATTAAAGAAAACGACAAATCATTCTGTTTACTACCTTAACTAAATACAAGTCCGAACGACCGCTGTTTCCTTTTATATCTTTAATAATCCGCAATTCCAGAGTATATTAGTCCTTTTTCTTCCATCGGAGCATTTGCTTTTGCTATAGTCTGTTCCATTCCAAACGGCCCATTTTCGCTTCACAGCTTATAACTGTTAATTACTATTTTACGATTCATGTTGTGGCTGCACTTTGTTTGATGTTCCATATGTTGAACAAAATACATTAAACATTGATAAGAAGAATTTCAAGCACACATGGGCGTGGGGTTTGGGGGGTATGCACCCCCAGAAGTTGAAATACCCCCGCCCCCAGAAATCAAAATACCACCCAGAAATCAAATTTTGAAAATTTTTTCTGCTTTTTCAGCGATATTTTGATGCCATTGGATAGTGCTCGATGAGAAACGTCGAAAAATGGTGTTTTTTCGCCATATGACCACTTTTAAGACCAGTTTTTGACCTTTGAAAATTTTTTCACCCCCTCCAGAATTTCGGTGCTGCCCACCTATGGTTTCAAGCCAACAGCAGTGACGAGAACATAACTGAAGAGGCTATTACTGCAGCGAAAGACTAATACAGTAATAACTAGCGAAAATGAGCCATTTGGAATGGAACAGACTACCCTGCTTTTAATTAGCTTGATCTGAGTAAATCAGTCAGTAAATACTTATGGTAACATGCCACAATAATGACAGCAGTTCATGAACGCGGAAAACAATATTTTTCTGAACATCAGCATTTTATTTTTAAACATGATCACCTTTTACCTTATTAAAACAGATCAGATGTTTTCAGCCTAAATTTTACTCAACTACTAGCTTTAAAGAACACTTAGAGTCAGATTCGTAACTCTGGCGTTACATGGAACATTTTGAAAAAATTGAGCCCATGCAATGCTTTGGAACTAAAATTAATTTTCAGTGTAATCCTCAGGATAACTGTAAAGGGTGTAAAGAAAGCATGCAGTCAAATTCGTAATCCTGACTTTACGGGACATGTTTTGAAAGGAAAAAAACTTCCCACATAAACAATAATTGAATAATATAAACTTTACATACATAACTTCAGGGTTTAGAGAAAACTAATAGTCAGATTCGTAATTCTGACTCAACATAGAACATTCCGAAAAAGTAAGCTTTTGCAACGCTCCAGAAGTGAACTTAATTTTCAGTGTAAACTTTACACATCCACCGAGTGTAAAGAAGATTTAAGTCGAATTCGTAATTCCGATATTACTCTAATATTACGATCAATATTTATGAAAAAATTTACTCTTAACAATAGCATAAAGACAAATAAATATTAAATGTAAACCACACTATATTACTCTTGAGTGTAAATTGCGCTGAACTGAAGTATGAGGTTTGATCCATGGTAAATTTTGGACTTGTGATCATTCACAGACTCATAAGCGGAGAAGTTGGCAGAAAAAAATAAGACAGAAACACGTTTAATACCCCGATTTTTGACTTTACACCTCCCGAACGAGCTCAATATTAGTGTAAATAAACACAATTTGCTGTAACACGTACCCCTTAGAAAGTCCTTTATTTTCATTCCGTTTGACTTGGCTCGACTTCTGTAGGGAGAGTAAGCCGAACAAAAAAGGGACAAAAACGTATTTTTCCTTTATTTATCACATTGTAAACTTAATAATCTGAACCTAACTCCCCATCGAGTGTAAAGAATTTCGGTTTGAGCCGGATTGGTAGAATCTGAATCGTAGTACGTTTGGTTGTGGAAAGTTTTTGTTTAATATCCGATTTGAGATGCTGACCAACCAAACAAGGAGGAAAAACGTGTTTTTTCCTTCAATGTTACACCCAAATTTCGAACTTTACACCTCCAGAAATGACTCAATATTGAGTTTTTTAAACGCAGTTTCCTGCGACGTGTAGCCATACCTGGGCGTGAGGGGGTTGGGGGGTATTCAACCCCCGCCCTCCCGAGAAACCAAAATCCCCCCCCTCCCGAGAAACCAAAAATCCCCCAGAATTCAATTTTTGAAATTTTTTTTGTTTTTGCAATGTTTTTATGCCAATGGATGTGCTCGATAAGAAACGTTGAAAAATGTGTTGTTTCGCCGTACCACCATTTTTAGAGCCATTTTTTGACCTTTGAAAAAATCTTGCACATTCCCCCAGAACTTTGGAGCCGCCCACCTATGCGTGTAGCCCTTTGAACGTGCTTTATTATTATTCTAATATACGAGTATTTAACTTATTTAACTTGCACCGACTTACAAGCGTAGAACTTGGCGGAAAAATCTGACCCGTTTTAACGCTATCCACTGGAATGTTAACTTTGAGTATTTAGTGTAGAAAAGTTTGCAGGTAAGCCATAGGTAGCCCTCGGGTCCTAGTACATTTCTATCAGAATAAATTTTTTGGGACTCATGAGCTGAGTTGTTCGCAGATCGAAAGAAGTAAAAAAACGCGACCAAAATCTGTCTTTACACTCACATTTTTGCACCCTTTATCCCCCTCTCGAGAACTAATGCTAAATTCGAAAAAACAAAAAATATTACGTTTTTTAGAAGACTTTATTGTCTGCAATTCTATGCCATTAAACGGTATGAGGCATTAGCACTGAGTTATGTATAAGCTGCAGAAAAAAACAACCAGAAATCGCTTCATGTTATAACGTTATGCCAAAACTTTACACGCTCATTACAAACTCAAGAGTAGGTGTAAACTAAAAAGTCTGCATAACCTTTTTTATATTCTATCTGTAGAAAAAACCGCACCCGCCAGATGTGTCCTATTATAGCTGTGGGGGTGGGCATATGTTGGGGGTACCAAAGTATATTACAGGTACGCGCTGACGCGCAACTTATGATTAAGTGGGCTTTAGGTTATCAATGTCAGCTTAAAATTAAACTATTGAGTCGGACAGACGAACTTTGCAGGGTTTTCAGACATTTTTCTCTGAAAGCACTTTTTTAAATTTAGCTGCGCTAATGAAGTTGCTGCAGCAATTTTTCTATAATGGAGGACTAAGTCGCATTCACACATTGGCTTGGGGGTTGGGGATAGAGTGTCCCTCCAATCTGAAAAACTACAGAATTGAATTTTTGACATTTTTTTTTTGATTTTTGTCGGTTTTGACCATCCCCCCCAGAATTTAACTGCTGCCCATGTATAGTCGAATTGCGTTATTTTACGAGTACATTGATCGAATGAACCTTGAACAACATTTTTTTAATAGATCAAAGTATTTTAGGCCGTCTTGACATTGAAAATTATGTCCTTATTTGGCGCGGGCCAAGGCGAATTGGTTTATATTTTGGAAATTTCAAGATAATGAACAGTGGATTTTCCGATGTTTTTCGACATTCTCTATCCGCTTAGATTATAAAATTCAAGCTTTTCCGAAAAATTCCTCTCATTCAAACGCCGCGGAAAATAGTCATGTTTTGGTCGTGCTGGAAGCTAACAGAAAATGCTTGCAATTTTATCCATCTTGCCGTGCATCATCTCAACCTTTCAATAAATTCTTACTGTCAAAGGGGCGGCTACCACTTTTTGACACGATCCTCCGCAAGATACTCGATAATCGTTCTCTTTGAAAGATTCCTTGGACCGACGTTATGTCAGGTGATATTTTATTTGGCCTTTAGGGTATAAAAAGGATTGCTTAGTTAGACTGCATACATACTTTTATTTTTAATCGAAAAATATCTGTGAATCTGTGATCATGCGTAAGTGTATATTTAACCTTCATCATTTACTTTTGAAAAATGTGGTATTGAAGATTATATTTCGGCGGCACACTGACTTTGTAAGGTTGTTCTTTAACGTAATATGTTCCACTGTACATGAAAAACATTACACGTAACAAAAATAAGGGATGCGAATGGGCAGAGATATTAATAGAGTGCTAGAGTGGACAGAAAAACAAAGGAAGAGCAACAAACAAGTTTAGTGTCTTGATCCAGACGAGGAGGGTGTGTAAACTGCTCTAAGAATGCAATTTATTCTGAAATGTATTTTAATTATCTTCAAACTGCGAATTTATGTAGTTTGTGCGATTCTATCGTTTATGTATATTTTCATCTAATTCAACATAAATCTACAAATTTTAGGTTCTTATTGATAGCTGATCTCCCAAAATCGTGAGACATGATGCTGGTGAGGCATTAATAGGATAAACCTGTTCCCATCCATTGATGCAAAAAGCAGTGAAATCTATATATGTAGGGATAAAAATCATTCAAATTCATTCATTTATACAAAGTTCTTTCGAAATCGAAGAATTGATCACAAAATCAATAAATTTAGCGCGAAGCGTTCGAAGATTTTGGGCTTATTGGCTCAAAAGTGTGCTGAAATTTATAATGGTGATCTTGCGCTTTAATGAAGTTTGCAATTTTTTCCTTTCCGGAACCCTTGAAAATGTTACTCTTGCTTTCGAAATTTCGAGGTGATTGATTAATTAATTCCCCTTTCCCTCCTATCTCCACAAAGGTACGTCCTACGTCCTTAGTGTAAATAACACTAAAAGAGAGAAATCAAGTGATTGTGTCAATCTATGCCATTGAATATCATTCAGGTCAACGTGTTCTGCCAACTCCTTAGCTTAAACGGATGTTACAACCATACATGGGCGTGGGGGTTTGGGTAGACCATCCCGAACCCCTTAAATCGTTAGACCCCTTAGAAGTGAAGTTTGATGCTATTCTTGGCGATTTCGCTCGGGCCCCTTAGAATTTGGCTGCTGCCCACCTATGTTTAAAATATTTTTATCCACTTCTGGCAATGAATACTGTATTAATTTCAAATCAGCAGCTTATTTCATATCAGCACTCATTTGTGAATATGTCGTAGATAGGGATTTTATGAAGAGAACAATGTGCCGTCCTTTTTGTTTTAGTTGATATTGATTAAATTTTACTTCATGCACTTTCCTGTCGATTTTTGACAAAGACTCAAGTTCAAAACCATGCATCGAATCACAAAGTTACGTCACTATAGTCACGTGACAAAAGAAGATCTTAACCTCGTATCGAGAAGCATTTGAGGAATAGAAACACTCAATATTCGCTGTAATAACTCGTTTTATTGGTTTGACTTCGAAACGCCGTACGATCTGAACCTCAGTCCATATTCTGAATCAAATTTACTGTTTAGAATTTTGTACCGCAAGAAATCTTATACGTCATCGTCATAAATACGAAATTTTTGTACATTCAACTCAGTCGTCGAGATCTATTCGCAAATCAGCGAATGGCCTCAATCGGTTGTTTTTCGATCGCCCTTGCGATTCTTTACGGTGAGTCACATGAACTTCACTAATTTCCTATTCCAGATTCACATTAGTTCCAAATATAAGAGGAGAATTTCGGCCAGTGTCAAAAACTGACATTTTTACCCCCAGCGTAAAAATTACATACATACTAGCAAATGGGGCGCTTCGCTGCCCCATCTGCTAGAGTGTTTGTAAACAAATAATATCTTAACCAGTGATTAGTATATAATATTGAATGACTCTGCAATGGATCGGCGCGCGGTTTTTGTATTTTTTATATCTAGCTGAGCTGCCCGGTGTTGCCACTGAGCTGAACTTAGGCCTGATAGCTGTATGGGATTGAGATGTCTCTTGTATTTTTTTTATTTTTCGGGACTTTTGATGTTTTTGGGATATGTTCTAAAAAAATTGTTGGTAAAAACATATTGTATTTTTCAAATTTTTTAAAACTGTCTTTTGTCAACCATTTCTTTGATTAAATCCATATTTCTGACGTTATAGAATGGTTCTGAGAATTCTTTATCCTAAATCATATTTTTGATGTTCTGGGATGTTCTGGAAATTATACCATTAGATGGTTCGGGATGTTTAAAAATTTTGTTCGATCATAACCACATTTTTAACGTTTTGGAATATAAAAAAAACTTTTTTGGTCCAAAACCATACTTTTGATGTTTTTGTAGGTTTAAAATTTTTTTGGTCAAAGCCATATTTTTGATGCTTGAAGGTGTTTAAAGCTTTCTTTGTCAAAACCATTTTTTTATGTTTTGGGATATTTAAAGATTTTTTTGAAGATGTTCAAACCATATTTTTGATGTTTCGGGAATCGGGACACCAATCTTACAGCACAGGATATGTTGCCATAGCACTGGGTATGGTATATCACGTCCTATCTTGTAGCATAGGGTATAATGTTATATCACGTCCTATCCTGTAACACTGGGTATGTTATATCACGTCCTATCTTATAGCATGGGGCATGTTATATCACGTCCTATTGTATAGCATGGGGTATGTTACATCACGTCCTATTGTATAGCATTGAGTATGTTGTATCACGTCCTATCTTATAGCGTCGGGTTCAACTTTGTACAATGTTCAACTTTGCCCTCATTGTAAACAAATGCAAAAAGTTGCATATTAAATTAGCCGCTAGAAGCAAAAACATTTGGATTTGTATTTTCGAAAGCCGCATGTTTGCTGCTTTCTCTTTGCGAAAGCCGCATGTTTGCTGCTTTCGATTGCTTCGCATTAAATTTCACGCGCGCTGGTTTACAAAGTCAAGAATTTTGACTTGGTGCAAGCTCTTTTTCAGTGATTAATCATGTTTATAAGTACCCGTACGGCAATTTCCTCTCAACCCGTCTCATACATGTTTCATGATGCCAGATCATATATTTAAAGTAGCGGATATAGAATCAGCGGTCCCAGAAACCCCAGGGGCCAAATTTTTGGAAGCAACAGTCAATCTGTGCTCCTGCAAAAAGACAAAAACCTAAATTTTACGCTATGCATGAGGGTACCTTCGGGCTCCGTTACCTCAGAAACCAATCCGGAATATTCTTCAAATTCTACAGTAAGGTCGAGTCAGAAGATATCCAACCAATTGGTGGAAACTTTAAAAAAATTATCGCTGCGATTTGAGATATTTGATAAAATACACTTGTAAATCACGAATTTTTCTTACGGCATCACATGCAGTTTACGCTGTAGTGTAAAGTCGTTCACACCAGTCGATAACGCCTGTAAAAGTTGATTTAGGGTAAGCGCCTTTAAAATTTTTACCCTGGCGGCGGTTGCTTTGACATGGCGGCTCGAGCTACCTAAACCTTTTATATAAATCCGTAGAATTTCCGGGTCACCAGGATGTCCGATCGAGCCATTTTTATCGAAAAATTGTAGTTGGCGCCGAGAATACCCGGTAATTGATGGCTCTCGAGTATCTACAAAATTATCCAGTAAAAACTGTTTTGCCCTTACACACACACACACACGCACACACACGCACGCACACACACTTACACACAACTCGAAATTAATATTATAGATGTTAATCTACAGTTTTCTAGTCGATCCAAAGCATTTTTTGAAGTAAATCTTTTATTTCCATCCGTGTCTAACCTTTATTTTGCCTTAATTCTCTTTAACAATCTCTCATTTTTCCATTACTCATCTTTTCCATTTTGGGAATGGGGTCTACCCGCAACCCTCATGTGCAGCAACATTCGTAATTTTATTGACTTTTCCTACAACATTTTGATCAGAAACTGAATTGAAAACTCAAATGAGAGCTAATCTGACGATTTTTTAGCTTACTGCTGCTTATTTTGACAGCAGCATTATTCTGCTCTACCTGGTAAAATTTTTTATCGTTTTTTTTTGAAACGTATTAATCTTTAGAATTTTGGGCTCATAAAAAATTAGGTTTTTTATTTCCTTCTCAGATTTCTGAAAAATTGCCATAATAAATATAAATATAAATTTAAATATAAATATAAATATGAATGTACGAGTAAATATAAATATAAACATAAAAATAAATAAATGTTTTAATAAATTAAAAAATAAATAAATGAATAATGAATAAATAAATAAATAAATAAATAAATAAATAAATAAATAAATAAATAAATAAATAAATAAATAAATAAATAAATAAATAAATAAATAAATAAATAGATAAATGAATTAATTAATGAATGAATGAATGAATGAATTAATTAATTAATTAATTAATTAATGCATTTTTTATATAGAATCTCTTGTATTATTTCAGTTTTTGGACAACTGAACGTTATAGACGCCATCGATTCATTGGATTTACTGGAAAAAGGTAAGAAAAGTTAACGTTGAGTTTGACTGAATTAAACATCGGTACAAAGCTGGAAACTTTTTCTATTTTAGCTAAGTTAAGGTATGAATTTTTCGAGTTCTGCAGCGACAGTAAGTCGGCCTTTTCTGGTAATTATGTATCAACTTAATTTAGTTTTTCTTAAATATGGTCTTTACTATCGATAGAAAAAAATCGTTCTCAAAGTTATTCGAAGCATGCTATAAATATTTGTTATTTTCAACCAAATCTAAGGGAGTGGTAAGGGTCGACCGCTTCCATTGGCCCAAACTCGTAATTTAAGAGATAAAGAAAATGCAATTTCAATTATTTAAGGCTATCGTTTACAGTAATTTGTCAAAATTTCTCTGACGCTTTACGACCAGACATGCACGTGGTGGGTTTGAGAGGAGTTCAGACTCTAGCTAGACCCCCAGAGTAGATAAATGAGAAAATTTTCTTGGACAAACGAGACAAAACGAAGGCCAAAAATAGGTGATATTGAAAATTTTCTTAAAATGCCATAAAATAATCAGAAAATGTGCAATAACGTAGTTTTAACACCATTTCAAATATACGAATTTTGGAAAAACAAGTCATACGCGTTTCAACACGGACATAAGTATGAAAAATATAAGTTTTGTACGAAAAAATTAGGATCTTTCCTACGACTTCACTCCGTCGTTTTTCTTCAATTATTTTATTTTGACTTTACTTCTGTGTTTTTTGCGCAATGGAAAGTTGAATTTAGAATTACCTGGATAACTTCCCAAGTGCAAAAAGCTCTGAAAACAGGGACGAAATTGAAGAAAAATGGTGCAGTGAAATTGTAGAAAAAATCCAAAAGTCACTTTATTGACATCTTAATAAAAACGGGCAAATCTTAAAAATGTAATTTGCAGTAACCCATCTCTAATTTCAGAGACTTTAATCTTGGTCTGATGGTCTCAGCCAAATAATTCCTAAACCGTTCGAACGCCCGCGTGTGATCACTTTGCATTTGCCATCAAGGATAACAATAAAACGTTTTGATACCAACTTCAATTTTCTGGGTTAAATCATAATGAAAATCGTGACCGATTTGCAAGGGTCAGCCGAGTCTGAGGGTCAGTGGTCAGTGAAGGTCATCAGCCAACATAGGCAGCGATCGAATTCTGGGAAGGTCCGGTGGGGCGAAATTTCCAAAAATAGTACCGAAAATTAAATTTAGGGGTCTATCGATTTGTGGACCCGCCGGATTATGGGGGTCCAGACCATACGTAGGCAGCACCGAAATTCTGGGGGGGGGGCTGCAAGATTTTTCAAAGGTCATAAAATGGCCTTGAAAATGGTGGTATAGCGGAAAAACACCATTTTTCAACGTTGTTCATCGAGCACTATCCATTGGCATCAAAAAATTGCGAAAAAAAAACAAAAAAATTCCAAAAATTGAATGCTGGGGGTACTCTGGTTTTGCGGGGGTGCGCTACTCCCCGAACCCCCACGCCCAGGTGTGATCAAGACCCTCAAACCCATAAAGCCCATGTATCATCAACAGTGCTAAGATTGTATTGAAAACTCGAGCACAAAAACACACATTTCGTTAATCTGGCTCAATCTCAATTTTCGAGCATTTTTGCGAAAACGTGGATTTTCGTTCTTATTGTCTTAATCTTGTTTTCATTTTCACCAACAGATTTTCGACTATCTCCTCCTTCTATGCATCTATACCAGGCTTGTATCCATGATTTTATTTCGGGTAACCAAATATTTTGAGGTCAGATATCTCGAGAATCATTGGGAGATGGGCGAAAATAAAGGCATTTTTGAGCGTATATCGACAAGTTCTATGCAATGGTAAAGAAAAATTTCAAGAAAAATTCTAAAAATTTTAATTTTATTTCATACTACTCGTATATTACACAAACATTCAGTCGACGAATAATTTGCTAGCTTCTGTCTTTGTATTAAACCTTTGTGATTTACGAAGAAAAAGAATATAGAACACAGATGATTCGGCGCGAAGCGCCTAAAAAATTCGACAAGTTCTACATGTCTACTCAAATTTGAGCGGTTTCGGGCGGGCTAAAAGATAAAAACTATAGATAAACAATAAATCCGGCGCGAAACGCCGAAAATTTCGAGTTGACTCGCTCGAAAGTATGTACGTCAAAAATGTGTTTTGGTGGTGTTTTAGACCTACTTCGAGAATTTTTTATTTTCCTCTCCGGGGTACACTTGTGTGTTTCAAAACTTAATTTTTATCCCCAGGGAGGCCACCCCCCTACGGATAATGGCCTGCATCTACACTCTAGTCCTGACTTTTAAGAGGCCGACAGACCCCCGGAAATCGATAGACCCCCAAATTTGAAATTATGGCATAGTTTTGGGATTTTTGCCACTTTTACTCTACCCAGACCCCCAACTTGCTTTTAAGCAATTTAAATATGCTAAAAAATTGATTCAGACCGTGAACTTGAAGCGATGCATCGCTCGAAACGGGAGAAACAAGTATACAAGAACGCCCAAGGGAAGTTCTTTTTTGACATCAGTGTTCCATATCCGAGGAAATGGATCTACGATAAGCTGAGCGACACCGAAAAACGAGTCAAATCCGGTTATCCGCCCTATTACCCATATCCGCTGCAAGGGCGCTTCGCTAAGGACTCGGTCAGCTCTTCCGATCAACCTGAACCATTGAATCCATTCAGCCAGCTATTTCAGACCGGACCACCTATGAACAGCATGCTGTTCCGACCTAGCCCATCATTCGTACCAATGTTTCCGCAACAACAAATGCCAGTTTTTATGGGATAGAAATTTCGATTTGTAGCGTAAATTGAACAATTGTATAATTATGATACGAGTAAACCCGATAATTTTATAATTTCGATAGGTATGAGGAGCTTTGTTTTTCTAAATGACGTGCTGTAAGCGTAAGTGCGTAGCATGGCCGACCTTGGGGGTCAACCGGTCTGGAGGGATCAAAAATTGGGCTTTTTGGGCCGAAATGACCTCAAAAATAGGTATTAGCCTAAAATAGCGTTAAAACAATGTGCGTCATTATTACACAATTTTCGATTGATTCAAAGCAGTTTGGAAAAATTTTCGATTTGCGTTCATTTTTCGGCCTTCATTTTGTCTTACTTTCCCAAGAAAATTTTCCATTTCTTTATTCTGAGGTCTAAAACTTCCCTTCGACCCTCCTACGTGCATGTCTGGTTGCAAGTCCATCCGCGTCGTAGAGCAAGGGTTTTAGACATAAATTTGCGCATATACAAGGTGCGATATAACCTTCGATTTTGATAAAACGCTATTTTAATAAAAAAACGACCACATTTGAACGAAGTTTGTTCCTGAGTGATAATCTTTCCGCCACCCTCCCGACGAGCTTGACTGAAACGTACCTACAAATTAAAAATTAAGTTGTAAGCATATAATCTTTTTGTCTTTGTCGTCGTCGAAAAATTCACCGCTATCATAGAAACTTTTGTAATTAAGTACGAACTTGTGGTGCTGATCCGGAATCACAATAAAATCCAGCTTTTGCGGATATAAATTCTCGCGAGCATACCTCTGACTTCGAGTAAAAAAGACTCCGCCGTTTGAAATATAATCTTATATTAAGGATTTTTTACGACTTTGTCTTTTTAAATCTATTTTATTCAACGTTTTACGCTATACCGCACTTTTTTGTTTTTCCTTTACTATGCCCGTATCAATGTACGCGATATTGGCAATGAATTCTACAAGTCGCTGTAATGTTTGTGACCGTATTGCTATGTAATTATGATATTAACGAGTAAATAAAAGAAATTTCGAGAAAGCCGAATGATATACCTACTAATAGTCTGTTTCAAGCAACTTCGGTCCTAAATTTTAAAACTATCTACGGCAATAAGCTGACAGATTGCGATTATAGTATTCCTCGGCCTACTGTCGACGAAAATTCTTAGAATTCATGCGCGAAGTTATGTGAAACAGATTATAGTATAAAGGTATTATAAACCAGCAAAGGAAAATGCTCCGATGGAACAAAAAAGGTAAATATACTCGAGATTTCTTCATTGCTAAGGATGTAAAAGGAAGGGACAGGGAAAATTTCCCTATATGCGCAGAAGCCATAGGAATGTGCTAAATATTTAGACTTCCCCTAAACAACGCAAAAATCTGAGTATATTCTGCGACCTGTGAAAAATGAGGGTGTAGTCACGAAGCGTATGTGAGTGTTTCGCAAAAGAGCATTCAAGACACTTTCATGACTATTAAATAATCAATGTATTACTTATTTATTGAAATCTTGACCTTCCGCAATGTTCTGAAGTAAAAGATAATAGTGTAAACTTAATACCTACATGGCCAACTCAATAGTTTTCTTGAAAAACCACAATTAATTTCTTTAAATTTTCCAAAAAGAAAGAAATCAAAATACTCGCCATCATAATCGAAATTACTATGGAAAATCTGCAGAAAGGCGCATAGGCCGCAGAATATACTTCGATTTTTGCGTTGTTTAGGAGAAGTCTAACTGTTTAGCACATTCCTATGGCTTCTGCGCATACGGGAAAATTTCCTAGTCCCCTCCTCTTACATCCTTAACAATGAAAGAAATTCGAGTATACCTTTTTTGTTCCATCGGAGCATTTTTCTTTGCTATAAATAATACATTTATTATTTAATAGTCATGAAAGTGTCTTCAATGCTCTTTTTGCGAAACACTTAAATACGCTTTGTGACTACACACTCATTTTTCACAGGCTGCAGAATATTCTTCGATTTTAGCGTTGTTTAGGGAAAGTCTAACTGTTTAGCACATTCCTATGGCTTCTGCGCATATAGGGAAATTTTCCCTAGCCCAACCATAAAGAAATTCAAGTATATTTTACTTTTTTGTTCCATCGGAGCATTTTTCTTTGCTAGTTCCCTTCTTTTTTTATTTAATTATTCAGGCCATATATCCACAGGTGGGCGGCGCCAAGATTTTGAGGGGGTGCAAGTAGCTGAAGAAATTTCTCTTTGCGTCTCGAACCCTTAACGCTAAAATGATCAAAGATCAGAAATATTGCGTTAACAGAGAAAAAATTGTATGTTTTGAGATGTTGTAGCCTTCTACATTATAAAAGCAATTGCACTGCACAGAAACCAAAATTGAGCTAGATAAGCTTTAGGACACGCTAATAGTAAAAAATCCGTAAACTTTACTTTTTGTGCAACAACCATTGAGTGTAAAAAAATATAAGGTCAGATTCGTAATCTACAATTTAGAGTCAACATTAAAAAAATTGGCTCTGCGGAAGTTGTTTGATACCCAATGCTCTGGGCGGAAAAGTACTTCTCAGTTTAAACTTTACACTTGTGCTAATAACGCAACATTGGGTGTATAGAAGCAAAATAAACTAGGATATGTAACGCTAAGGTCAGGGCACATTTTAAGCATAATTAACGTGTTACGCCAATTTAGCGGGAGTAGCTGAAGAAATTTCGTTTTTCGTCTTGAACATTTACACTAAAACGATATCAGATCGATAAATATTGCGTTAAAAGAGAAAATATTCAGTTTTGAGATATTGCAACCCTCTACATTATAAAATTAATTGGATTGCACAGAAACCAAAATTGAGTTAGATAAGCTGATGGACACGCAAAGAGTAAAAAACACATATACTTTACACTTTTATGTACCAAATATTGAGTGTAAAGAAATTTCAGGTTAAGATTTGTAATTTACAATTCAGGGGCGACATATAAAAAAATTGGCCCTTCGCAAATTATTTGATTTTTCGGTTTACACTCAACACACTCATTGCTAACTCGGTATTGAATGTAAACAAAAAAAGAGACGGGCATCGAATTTTTCATTATCCATCGATTAAAAAAAGCCGCACCTCCCACGTGTGTGCCATTGTTGCTGTGAGGGGGACACAAATTTTGCACTCGCTGTGATAAACATATAAGAAAAAAATGACCAAGTATATTATAGGAAGCGCTATCGCGCTACCTATTATTAAATTTTTGCGTGTTCGGAAAAATTTTAAGGGGTGCAAAAGTGTTATACTGAATGATACGTTAGGAGACAGAAAATCGAGTTGGATAATCATTCCTGTTGTTCTATTTTGTATTGCATGGCATCAACTACATGAATCAAATTCACACAAAAGACGGAAGCTTCTGTGAAGCAGACTAAAAATAGTGCACTTTAAGCGATACTTTTTGAAGTGCATCTTTGACGAATTAGCATCAAATCCGGGTAGCCAGTGAAAATTGTCAATCTGTCATTTAAGAATGAGAAAAAAATTGTGTATGTAAAATGATAATATGGATTTCCGAAGAAAGAAATGATCAAATTTCGTGGCGGAAAGTTAAGCAGAGTCAGTTGAACCATACATACATAGATGCGCAGCGTGACCGGTAAGGTGGTCAACCAGTCTGGGGGAGTCAGAGTTTTCGAGTCAAAATGGCCTCAAAACCAGCATAAATCCTAAAAAAGCTTTTAAAAATTACGTGAATTAACAGTTTCTGGTCATTTTCAAGCATTTTTGCTAAAATTTATTTTTTTATCAAATTCTTGCCCTCATTTTGCCTCATTTAGCACATTTGGTCGGAAATCGGAAAAGGTCGGAAAGGCACTTTTCAGAATGCAATTATAGTCTGCTTCACACAAATTTGGGCTTAAAATTTTAAAAACTGTTCGATAATAAGCCGATAGATGCGATACAGCATTGATTTGATATATAATTATCGTGATCCGTCGGCTAACTTTCGAAAAAAATTCTTAAAATTTATGCCCAAACTTATGTGAAACAGACTATAGCTCTCAACTGGCGGGGGTATGCACCAGAGTTCGAATTCCCCCAGAAACCAAAATACCCCCAGAATACAATTTTTGTGAATTTTTCTGTTTTTTTGCAATGTTTTGATGCCAATAGATAGTGCTCGATGAGAAGCGTTGAAAAATGGTGCTTTTAGCCATACCACCATTTGTAAGACCAGTTTTTAATCTTTAGAAAATCTTGCACACACCCCAAAATTTTGGTGCTGCCCACCTATGATCTCAACCCGCCATGTGCATGTCTGGTCACATCGCTATATAAAACGCATCAAAATTAATATTATGATATTGTGAACTAAACGGAGTTTAAAGCTTTACGACAGCTAAACAGGCGTGGAGTTTAACATAAATTTTAAAATACCGGATGCTTTAAATTGTCCATAATTGTTTATTTCGTTTTTCCTTCTTTAATCAGTCTCAGTCAAGTTTGTTGCAGAATGGTCGTGTCTTAATATTTTCATGAAGGCAAGAAGGCAATTATTCGTCCCAAAGCGTCCGTGGGGTCACGCCGCGTTTTGATCCAAAGCTGACCCTTCCTCCTGAATCCAACAATCATCATTTGGGCCTTCCACGTATCACGATTAATTTTTTTTTCAAATTATTAGTTAGGTGCGTTAGTGAAGCTATCTGTAGAATATGGGCTAATATGTAGATTGAAGTGCACTTTATAATATCGGTAAAATAACTTGTCTTATGAATGATTTTTTTCCAAAAAATAAATAGGGAAATGCATAACAAAAGTTAGCAAGAATCAAACTGACGCAATCACATATTTGCAGAGAATAGTATCTCAAAGTTTAGAAGTATGCAATGCTTTTCAGGTATTAGTGGGGGTTACGTCGATCGAGCCCTTATCTCGCAATTTTCGTTGGTAAGGGTGGATTGAAAATTTTCCGGAAATGTAATCGCTCCTAGATCCCGAATCGATTTTATTCCGGAGTGAGAGCATACATGATCTGGAAGGATGATTTCAGCCCTCTTCCCAGGAAAATTTTGGAGAAGATTCAAGAATATGGTACTTTCAGAATACTGAATAATGAACTTCAAAAGAACGGATTTTTTTGCTCAGTACTTAGAACATGTTGAAGAAGGCGCGGAAAAAAATGAAATTTCATCCGTCTATGATCAATATTACAAAAGCTACGTGTTTCGTTAATTAGCCTCTTCTCGACCTAAGTATTTGAAGATTCAAACAGCAGATTGCAGAATCACATGTAGATACACAATTAACGTCGACCTAGGCATCTATACATCGACCTCAACATCTATACATCAACTCGGCATCTATACATCGACCTATGCATCTAGGTGCATCGACCTAAGCATCTATACATCGATCTAAGCATCTATACATCAGCCTAAGCATCTATACATCGGCCTGAGGCAGGAGCATTTCAGTCTACAGCAGCTTCAAACACCTTTTCAGATATACTAAGCCTAAGCCTAAGTATAATAGAAGCGAAAACTTAGATTTTCGTAAAACCGAAAAAAAACATGCATGGAATATGAAAATTTTTTAAAATTTTTCAAAATTTCAAACAGCTTTCCGCGTCTTTTTTCTATTTTCTCCTTCATTGCAATGCTTCCTTCCGTAATTTCAGCCCAGATTATTTATTTTGACAAATGTGTATATAAGTCCTTGGATCAGCCGTTTAACAATCTCCCATCGCACTCAAATCGAGAATTGCCTGCAACTTTGCAAGTATGGCTAAGATTTTCACCAAATTTTTTTTCGCCCGCTTCAATTTATCATGTTCTACCAGTTTGGCGAAAAATTTTGGCGTTCGATATTCGTTTGCTCCTTTTGTAAGGAAATGCAAAAACATTTTCTTAACTTCAGCTAAAACTTTCATCCTCGCAAAAAATTTTTCACCCCGCCCCCTGGGAATTGGCGATTTTTGAAAGTTCACGAAATTTTCGAAAAATTTCTTAGAAAAGATGCTTTTAGCGTTTTTACGCTATCTATTTGCTCAAGTGCCTAATTTTTTCGCGCTTCGCGTCATTATACTCTTGTTTTGGCTTCTCATTTTGTTCGACTTATTCCGACTTTTTTGATTTTTTTCAATTTTCCAAATGTTTTTATGCTCAAGAAAGATAGAGCATCAACAGAACCCAAATTCCCATGCTATGCATTTATAGCCTTAAGACGATATAGGTACTAAAATGATACATCAATACAAAGGTACAGACAGAAATGCACGAATATGTACGGCAGAAGCTTAATGTCAAGTATTTTCTCTTAATTTGATACATGATAGATACTAAAAGAAACAAATGATCTAAAAACAACACATACTGTGAATCCTAAAGAAGCCCAAAAACTGAAAAATGACATGAGCGATCAAACGAAAATTGGTGGATGTAGCCGTCCTGAAGATTTTGCTTAAAAAATGTCAGAAAACACGCAAAGAAGTTGAAAGCTTTTCAGAAATTCGAGGCGGCCGCGAGAATGTTTAAGCTTATCAACAATTTCCGATTTTGAGGCCCAAAAAATCGGTGAGTCGTGTTTTCATTTTTATTTTTCATCTAAAAACAGAACGTCTTTCTTGCTTTGAACCTATAAATCTATGTTTTGTTTTGCTACTGAATGCCTCGTGTATGAACAGAGATGGGTCATCAGCTAGATGCAAATCAGTGACGAAAGGTTTAGTAAGCAGGAAATCGGTTCTGGAGGGACTCTAGATCAACTTTTCTCATCGTGGCAAACGAGCAGTCAAATTAGAAGCAGAACTGAAGAAGGACAATCGCCGGTCACAAGTGATCATCGCTGCCGGCGTAGTTGTCAAGTGTAATCGCCTCTATTATAATCCTCGTCATCTATCTTCTTTTACAGTCGCAGGTCAGAATAAGGAAGCAATTAGTTTCTTAAATTCTAGATCATTGGGGCGTTCTGGACTTTTGTGCACGTAATGTATGTCGGTCTAAATGTTTTTAACAAATCGAAAATCGGACTAATATTGTTGTTGCTACAATATTTAAGGTCGCTAAACTTTTCAGAGCTCAAAGTAATCAATTTCCGGAGTCATCTCCAAAGTTGGCATTTCATATCTCATTTTTCTCGTTTGAGGCTTTACTATTAATATCGACGGCTGCTTGTGGGTCGATAATACTAATTTGATTTAAAAGTTAAAATTCTCATTTTTTGCAGAAATAGTCCTTTAATTCCTTTAACTTTGGTAGCAATCTGAAAAATTTGTGATGTATCAGCAGGTCCAGAGACGTAATATTATTGACCTAATTTGCTGCATTTTGGGACCTTTTGAACTATTTTCCCGCCACCGTTTTTTTGAGAGAAGAAATAAAGATACAGTAATCAAATTTTAGGTATGAATGTTAAGAACCATTATTGACTTCTGCACAAAAAATTAGCAAAATACGATGTAAGCTAGTTATATGTAAAGTTTCGTTACTGCAGCTATTATGGATCGGCTAAAAAATGGTGCCGGGAAATTGTTCAAATATTAACATTTTGAAATAGAGACAACGTCAATCCCACGAAGCGCCGAAAATTGTTAGAATTCATGCTAAAAATTGGAGAAAACTATCACCGAAATGGTAACTCGTGCTGTAATATTCGTCTCAAGAATCATGGAAATTTTCGTATTTGTGCAAAAACGAATTTCTGACACAAAAAATACGGTTTCCTGGCTGTTGAAAAATAATAAATATGATTATTATATATCGTCTGGCCGAAAAATTTCAAAAAGGTTCGACTTAAAGGAGGGCCAACATTTATCACAAAAACATCAACTCCTTATCTTATGATTATTTTGGTGAATTGAGGGAGCGGTCGGCGCTGTCGCCAAATCCGCTTCTGGTGCCAAACTTAGTTTTGCTCAAGATGAAAGTAATCGACGAGACTCCAGAACCCACAACCACAAGTATTTGCGTTGCTTCCAACTGCTTTGTGTCGCCAAGTTCACGGTCCGTGCGCCTACTATCCGCGGCTTTTCTTCAAAAGCTGTCGCGTTGATATATGTGCTACGGTACGTTACGCTCTACAGTGCTAAACTACTTATACGAAGTTAGCCAGTTCAGGGGCTTCAAACGGAGAGGATTGTTGATGTTGATCTGTTAGCGAAACGATTGGATAATGCAAAAATTGCGCAGAAAATGTTGGTCAACAAATTGAAATTTATTAGAATGTGAGCGTAAATTGAAACAAAAAAGTGTTAAAATAACATCGTTTTCTCCATTTTACGCATTTTCGCAAAAAATATTGTTTTTCTTTCCTTTTGAGATACTCTTTTGTTTAAGCTGCGTCGTTTACTCGTGCTTGCTAGTTTTGAACCATTGGCACCCATGTTATTCACACTGATTATTCAATTAAATCTCTAAAAATTATCGATAGATTCATATACGCCGCAAAAGAAGACGTACTGACATCAATTTCCGGTTTTTCCCTCAAAAGGCATGCATGCATGTAGCGTCATATTTAAGGGGGGCGGGTCGCTCGCTCTATTAGCCGGAAAAATTTTTTGAGAGGTTAGATGCATGGAAAGACGAAAAATCTGCATCTCTTCATCATGAAAACCTTGATTTTGACGCTTTGTTAATCGAAAACCTAAATTTTGGGGCGCTTTGTACCGTTCTTCATAATTTTGCCCTAAATACAACTAAAAACAACATCTTTACAGCTAATGAATTGAGACCTAATGAAATTTTCGGAAAGCTCGGATTTCATTATCTTAGCGGATGGAGCAAATTAACGTCGGAAAATGCAGTTTCTACTAAGCTATGTATACCGGCAAATTTTCCGAGATTTGAAGCAATTTATTTCGGGTCGCCCTCCTCTCGGAGCGGATGCTCAATACGGACCTGCTTACGCATTTTCATGATGCTATTTCAGTAAATCTTTCCTTGTATGTTTATGATCCATTATTTTCACGTTTTTGTCTGACAAGACAGCGCTCCTAATCAATGATGTATATGGAAGGTGTTGTCTGACAATCGAAGAAATGTCATCCTCATTACTGGTTGAAATAATTCGCAATATAAGAAGTTGCTAAGTAAACTATAATCTTTCCTTACCAGCTCTGTCGACACCTGCGCAATTACTGTCCAAAGCCTATCTTGGAACGGACTAGTAGCACAAGGTCTGGACTGAATATGAGAGTTAGGCCGGACTGATTTTGGAAAAATTTGTAGAAAACAGTTGAAGATCAAACAAGTGCCGTTTTATCATCCACGAGTACAGCGCAATCAACCTATAATCTCCTTGGGGGACCGCTTTTCCTACATTCCAGGTGCTTCCGGAAATTTTGGAAATATGAGTGTTTTTCAAAGGGTCCCCCAAAGGAAAAATGAAACTGCTTAAAGCGCATATGAAAGATGTTTGATTCAGATTTTAGTACACTTTTGAACTAATAAGCCCACTGTTTTATAACTTAGCGCCTCTTCATTACATATAGCATATTTTAATATAATTTGAATAAAGTTAGATTTTTAAATTTTTCAGTGCATGAATCTTCCTGTGAAAAGCTCAGAAACACTATAATTTTGACCATGCCACCAAATAGTTGTTAAGATGTTCGACTTCAAAATTTTAGACCCCTTATGTTTTTTAAAAATTTCGCTGCGGCCATCAGTTTTACCTATAAATGCAAGACAATGAATGCAGAAATCCTTGCTTTCTGGCTAATGTGGCTATCAATCTTAGAAATTCAAAGTAATTGTAGTACTGGTAAGCGAGTCAGATTCTTCTGCTGCATAAGAACGAACAGTTGTCAAGATATAAGAGCTGTGCGAAAATTCGCCTTGTGGTTGATCTTAGGCACTTTATGTGAGGGGAATGTCAGTTTTTAAATCTTTTTTGCTCAATAATTAATTTTCATTCTATTTTTTCTTTTGCCATTTATGTATACTTATAATAGCCTGGTTAAGGACATTTTTAGAGTGTAATTAACACAAAATTAAAACAGCATCCTTCCGTCTGAAAATGATTGAGACTTCTGAATGAATAATTTGTACTGTTTTCTAGGTTCATGTGCATGCATATGTTGAACGGCTTTTGGCTCCTTTGGTTACGTTACGCCGCATTCAATTTCGTTTTGGCTTAAAATGATTCGATGCTGAGTATTAAACCGCCTGATGATGCACCTTGCTATTGTCACAGTCAAGCGGTTCAGCAGCTAGAATAGGTTAAATTGTATTTAAAAATTAATCATGATATATTATTGTGTTACATGGATATCTTCGTAAAGTTAATTAATCATGTAAGATTCGCATAATGGTACGCATTTGCATGTATCGTTGTTTTTTAGTATAACTTTCCATAATAATCTATAAGAACCAGACATGCACGTGGATGGGGTTCAGTTGGTGTGTCCAAACCCCCAAGAAATTAAAAAAATAAAAAAAATCGGTGAAAATGAGACAAAATGAATGCCAAAAATGGGCGAAAATTGAATATTTTTGCAAACGTGTGAGGAAATTGATCAGAAACTCAGAAACTACGAATTCGCGTACTTGCAGCGCTATTATAGCATTCATACCAGTTTTTGAGGTTATTTTGGCTTAAAAAGCTCAGTTTTTGACGCCTTCCTTAATCGGCTAACCTCCCGGATCGGTCATGCTGCATATATGGAAACATAGATGCACAGAGTGGCCAATATTCGAGAGCTCGGCGGTCTAGAGAAAGAATCAAAATTGAGCTCTTCTGAGCCAAAATGACCTCAAAACTAGTCTAAATGTTAAAATAGCATTAAAACTGCGGCATTATTTTGCTGTAGTTTCTGGTGGAAATTTAAACACTTTTTTAAAAATTCGATTTTCAATCGTTTTTAGCCTTTATTTTATTTCATTTTCAAACCTTGGACCCTCCTCCTTTTCATATTGCCTGCAAGTCTGGTAATAACCAGAAAAACAGACATGCACGTGGAAGGGGGTTTGGGAGGGTTTTGTTCGACCCGCCTTAGAATGGAAAAGTGGAAAATTTTATGGAGAAAATGAGGCAAAATGAAGGCCATAAACGGATGAAAAAATGAAAATGTTCTTCAATCAAATTAACCGGAAACTGTGCAGCAACGTAGTTTTAACGTTATTTTAACGCTTAAATCGTTTTGAGGTTATTTTGGCCCAGAAAAACTTCAATTTTTTTTCTCTCCCCAGACCGGCTGAACCCCCCCCTTAGATCGGCGATGCTGTGCACCTATGGTCCTGATCCCCCCGAATGAAAAATGGAAAATTTCGTGACAAAAATGGGGGCAGAATGAAGGCAAAAAACGGGTGAAAATTGGAAATTTTCTTCAGCGTGCTTCAAATTTACCAGAAACTGTGTAATCGCGTAGTTTTAACACTATTTTTAGCACTTATATTAGTTTTTGAGGTCATTTTGGTCCAAGAAAGCTCAATTTTTGAACTCATCCCACCCCCCTCCAGCGAGGCTGACCCCTTCTGCCATCTAGATCGGTCATGCTGTTCATCTATGATCATAACTCTCTTCTCTCACATGCGATACGTACATATATGTACGCAACACATATATCATCATAGGTAGCGCGTTAGCTTATTTCATAATATGCTTGGTACCCCTAACACCTGTGCACCCCCTACAGCTGCAACGGACTTTACTGGAAGGTGCGGTTTTTTAAAGAAAAGATAATAAAAAATTCGCTGCCCGTGTTTTTGTTTTTCTTGAAACTCAAAACTGACTGTGTAAAGTTTTTGTGTAACGTTATAACAGGACAAATTTTTGGGACCTTTTTACTGCGGCATGTGGACGACTTATTATTGCTGACTCGAACAATAAAGCATAGGATTATAGAGGGATGAATTCTACAGAACACAATTTTTTTGTTTTTGAAATTCGCTTTAGTTCCCGAATGTGTGAGTGGCATAGTGCGAAAATCTGGGTGAAAAGCGCGCTTTTGGTCCGGAGTTTCAACCTCTTATGTCTGATACTAACTCCTTATTAATTTTTTTAAAGCTTTCTGACAGAAATGTGGAGCGGATCAAGGCTCTGATCTGCCTTCTCGTAAAAGTCTTCTGCGCTCTATAGAGGATTAGACCCTGGGGTTTAAAGTTTATACTCTAGTGGATGGTGTGAAAAGCGGATTTTAACTAAGATTTCTCTGCCAAATTTTTCCGTTTTATGAGTCAGGGTAAATTGAATACAGCTGTAATCAAGTGCCTCTCAGGGGCTACACATCGCAGCAAACCGCATTAAAAAAACGCAAACTATTGAGTTATTTATGGGGGTGTAAAGTTCGAAATCAGAGGTAAAAAATGGGCGAAAAAACAAGTTTTTTTCCGAATTTTGATTAATAAATCATACCAAATAATTTTTGCAAGAGACTTTTGACACACAGGAATGTACTACGATTCAAAAGCTACAAATTGTAACAAACCGAATTTCTTCAAACTCAATGGGGATTTGGGTACGGAATTTTAAAGTTTTACAGTGTTCTAAATGATGGAAAATACGTTTTTGTTGCGTTTTTTTCGCCACTTTCTCCGTCCAGAAGTCGGGATAAAGTCTAATGGATAAAACTAAAGTGCTTTATATCAGGTGCATGTCAAAGCAAATTGTCTATACATTAATATTTAGCGAGTGTAAAGTCAAAAATTTGGTGTTTGAAATGCGTTTCTGTCTTGTTTTATCTGCCTGCTTCTCCTGTTATGAGTCAGGGACACAATTATCAAGTCTAGAAATGGACCAGGAACCAAATTTGATATGCCAGTCGGCGCATATCGGAACAATATCAAAATTACGAATCTAACCAAAATCTTCTTTACACTAGGTGTTTACATGAGGTTTATACTAATATTATTTATCTTCGTTTTTGACATTCAGAAATCTATTTTTTTTCCTGGAGTCTAAAAATTTTCAAAAAATAAAATGTGAGACGTCACGTAGGCGCATTTGTTTACATCCAACAGTGATGTGAAATGATTTACCAATTTGTTTATTTGTCCTCAGACCACATTGTAGACATGCAATTTTCATTATTTGGTAATAATATCCGAGTAATATCAGATTTACAAATCGGAATAAAATCTCTTTACATAGGCGGTTGTGTAAAGTTTACACTGCTAGTAATCTTCGTTCTAGAGCTTTAAAAACACAGATTTTTTGCGAAAATCTGAAAATCTACATGGAATCAAATAGGGGACGTCAGCTGGGCGCGTTTTTTTACACTCAACAGTGATGCTCAAAATGATTTACATCTGTCTATTTGTTCTTAAACCGTTATGGGGACGTATTTTTTTCTCATTTTACTAGTATAAAGTTTACCACTATATGGCAACTCCATTCTAGAGCCTCGGTAACTTATTTTTCTCTAAAGTCATCACAAATACTATTATATCCCGAAACAGATGTGATACGTCTGCGGGGGCGCATGAAGAGTAGTCAAAATGATTAAGACCTAATGTTTAATTGTTCTTGAACATTATAGAAGGTTTCATTTCTTAATAAATGCTGATCGTTATATCAGAGCAATATCGAAATTATTAATCCCAATAAAATTCTTTACACTCTGGTGTAAGAGTTAAATGTAGATTAAGTTTAGCTCAACAAGATTTTGGTAGCATATTTCTTTACAGGATGTTCTACGTAACAAGAATTACTAATCAAGAATGTTTGTTTCTTCTACAACTAGTAGCTTTGTAAAGGATTTAAACCATTCAATTATTAGAAAGAACGCACAGTGACAATGAAATCTAGTATTGTATTTCCAAATCTTGCTAATTAAAAGTGGGGTACTAGCAAAAGAAAATTGTCCGATGGAACGAGAATATACTCGGGATTGTGAATTATCGAGGATGTAAAAGGAGGGGACTAGGAAAATTTCCCTATGTTATATTACTAAAATGTAAAATATGTTAAAAACCAGACTTTCTATAAACAATGCAAAAAATTGAAGTATATTCTGCGGCCTTTGAAAAATGCAAAAGTTTAGTAAACAATTGTTGTAGACATGTGTAAGTATCTACATAGGTCTGCATTGCTGATTCGCTGCTTTTTTCAATCAATTTTTATTAAATAGTTTATTTTCTATTGGGAGGCCGCAGAACATAGCTGTATTTTTTTGCATTTTTTGAAAATCTGGTTTTTATCATATTTTTGATTTTTGGCATATAACATAGGAGATTTTTCTAGTCCCTTCCTTTTACATCCTCATTCACAATCCCAAGTATATTCCTTTTTTTATTCCATCGATGCATTTTTCTTTGCTAGTATGTATCTGTGTGCAGGCTTATGTTATAATGGCAGCTGCATCGAAAAACTGGACGCTGATTCGCTGAAATCCTTTGAAACAATGACAGGCAGTAAAGGACGCTTGACGTCAACTAGCATTTCCCAATGGAGGACGTTAAAGTGTTTCGGTGTTGAAAAAGAAGTATTGGATATACGTGTAAGTTTGGATCTAATGTGATTTTGAGGTCGTAAAGAAAATGGAAAAACGAATCGTTTATTCTTAAATTTTTCCATTTTATCGCTTCATCTCCGACAAAATTTATAGTCAAATTAGCCAGTCATTTATCCAAGCATGAGGATTTTGCGCGATTGCTTCATTCGGAATGAGAAGCACTTTTAGTAACGGAAGAGAACAAGAATATCTGATTTAGACCATTGATCACGCCAACATATTCATGAAGGCCAGCAGTCTGGCGATCCAGTTTTTGGGCTTTTTTGAGCTAAAATGACGTCAACAACTGGCATAAAGGCAAAATAGAACTAAAAATCTTAATACACGTCAATTTCAAGAACTTTTGAAGGAAATGATTTCTATTTTCATCGCTTTTTCAGACTTCGAGTTTGCCTCATTTTCAAAAAAAGGAAAATTTGTCTATCATCTTTTCGCATTCAGCGGTTGCAGGCCTACTGGATGTCGGATGAGTCACTGATCGGTGTCCTAGACTTTTAGCTTTACCAAGATTTAACGGCGTCACTAGTGTGCTAATAAAGGCAACACCAAAATTTGTTTGTCAATGTGAGGTGCTTCGGATAAAGTTAAGGAATCTAAATTCGTTACACTTCTTCAATAAAATCATAATATAATCAGTGACTTATAGTAAAACTTGTGACCATTGCGAAAAGAAAAACTCGTCCAGGGATGCGCAATCGAAGAACAAGGCCAAAATGCCGAAATTAAGCCAAACACGTAGCATGCGAACAAGTCGCAATCCACACAGGCGTGTGGGTTTTGCGGGCTTCTTAGACCAGACGCGCGCTTGTGGTGAGGGGATTGCGGGTCTAGAGCATACATGGGCGGCAAGAAAATTCTGGGGGTGCAAGATTTTTTGAAGGTCAAAATGGTCTTAAAAATGGTGGTATGGCAATAAAAACACCATTTTTCGAGTTTTCTCATCAACCTTATCCATTGGCATCAGAGAATTGCGAGAAAAACAGAAAAAAAGTTTTTCAAAAATTGAATTCTGGGGGGGGGAGTATTTTTGATTTCTGGGGGGTTGCATACCCCTCCCGCCCAGGTTTGGTCTAGAGACCCCCAGAATGGAAATTGGAAATTTTTCGGAGAAATGAACAAATGAGCAAAAACGGATGCAAATCGAAACTTTTCTTTAGTAGTGCTTTAAATTGACCAATTAATGTGTTATAACATAGATTTTACGCCATTTTGTATAAATTATTTTTGATGTTAATTTGTCCAAAAAAGCTTAATTCTTAACCCCTGGCCGGCTTACCACTTCCCTGATCGGTCATGCTGTGCATCTATGATCTGGCTGGAACCCGATCCGATGGACCCCCTCAAAAAATCGACCGTTCTCCAGAATTGGATATTGGTGCTATTTTTGGCAATTTTTCCACATAGGACCCCATAATTTTGGTTGTTGCCCAAGTACGGTCGCAATGATTAATATTTAAATTTAAAATTTGAAAAGAACGAAATGATATTCAAAATTGAAATTGCAGATCCCGAATTCGTAAAATTTGAATGCAGCGGAAATTGCCATAGTCCGTTCGCACTTTCGGTGCTTAGCTGCGAATCGCCGTTTCTTAAATTCCGCCGATCTTGTTGGATGGCAAAATCCTAGACCCGGCGACCTTTTCTCGGACGACGGACGTCAAAGCCATTGGCTTTGACCAAATGTCGAAGGATGTGGCGAAGAGTGGAAGTCGTGGCTTTGGATCTGACACGACGACCCCTCCATACACGGCTATGACCGAGGATTCTGCGCTGATATGGCCTTCGCTTTTAGAACATTCCAGAATGCTAATACCGTCGATGACCAAGGTAAGAAGTGGTGCAATATTACGTTGAAATATTACAAAAAAATCGGAAATTCAATAAAAAATAATTCAAAATTGTAAACTTAAAATTTTTAAGGTTGGCCGAAAAAATTTTCGAAAAGTAAGAGACTGCGTGAAAAGATGGGAAAAGTGCATGTCAATGACGTGAAATCTTCGAATTTCAACTAGCGCCGGAGTGTGAAGTATATTCTATAATTTTGGCTCAAGCGCGGTCAAAAAATTACACTTTTTGAATAATAAATTTTTTTATCAAAAAGTTCGAATTTTTTTGATCTTAATTGATAGAGCATGCCGCAAAACGTCAAATGATGCGGTTTTGAAAATATCCCGACGATTCCAAGATATAGATTAATTTATGTGAGGTCCGCCCGCCCCTTGACCGATCCTGGATGCGGGTCTGTTGGTCATGCATGATATTGGTGAATAATAGTAATTCGCGATTTTCTAAAAAAATCGCAGAATGGAGAATATTTTAGCGTTTTTTAGCTATATGCTTGCTCAAAGTGTCATATTTTCGGCGCTTCGCGCCATATGCTCCTTTTGCTATATTTTCTTCAGTTTATTGGAATTATTTCGAACGTTTGGTGTTTTTTACGTTTTCGAAAAATAATTCATCGTCAAAAACATTTAAAAAAAATATGTTTTTGACGTATATCCACCTTTATTGAGCCCGAAATCATGTTAGATTTTTTTGGATTTCACCTTCCCCCCTCCCCAGAATTCTCATGCTGTGCATGCACACATGGGTGCGGGGAGGGGTTTACCAAGTCCGGCAGACCCCCGAAAATGAATAGACCCCAGAATTGGATTTCTGACATGTTTTTGGATTTTTGCCCTTCTACACCACCCAGACCCCCCAGAATTCGGTCGCTGCCCATGTATGAGTGAAAGTCTCCTTAAGGCTATTTTTCACAAATGTGATGCGAGTGTGACATGGCTAGCATCAAGTTCTGATGAGGTTTGATTATGCCAGATTTCGCCTAAAGATTCGAATTGTCCCCAAAACCTAATTTTATGACGTGTTTCGGTGTGTGTGTGTGTGTGTGTGTGTGTATGTGGGAAGAACAAGTGAAATTGTTTTCTGAACCAAACGTATTTCTATAATTTCTCAATTTTTGGCGATAAGCATTCTTTTCCAAATTTGTAACCAGTCTCAAATTGTACGGATGTCAATTGATTAATAAAGAATGACTCGTTTGCGGCTTTGTTCAGCTGAAAGCGGCAGCCTTATCGCTCATTGCTAAACGAATCTGAGTGAAAATGGCTCGCTTGCTCAAATTAGAGCTGTCCTCTTATTCTTCTGATAGATCGGGAATTTCAATGCTTAACTTGTGCAATAAGAAGCATGGTCTGAAATTGCAGAAAATGATTTATTTTGGTGTTTATGCAAACCGCCTATCCCATACTCTTTCATAGGTTGTTGTTAATAAGTCTATTTTTTGTGTCTAGATAAATCACATCAAAATAAGCAATATACATAATCTATTACAATAGCTTGTTAGAAATAAATAAAAAATCGAACAATAAATACGAGTATTATTAATTATGTGCATAATTAAGGGTGGATTTGCGAGGGCGTCATGTTTTTGTGATGATTTTTGACTAATGTTTATCGTAATTTCGTAATACATAAGTGTAAGTGCACTATGTAGTCGGTCTTCAGGGAGTAAGCCAAGAATTTTTTGAACCAAATAGCCACGATGATATGGATAAACTTAAAATAGCGTAGAAACGACTATGATTCAACTCTGGTCGATTTCAAGCGCTTCTGCAGAAATGACATTTTTCCCGTTTCTGGCATTAATTTTGTCTTGTTTTCTTATAATTACGCTTTCTCTTCTTCTAATAGTTCTAAGAATCCCACATTACCCCAAGTGCATGTTTGTTGTGAATCTAATATTCGGTAAAATCAGTGGCGTATCGCAGATTTTCATTCCTGAACCGTAATAAACTTTTACAATCCTTTTTTTGTTTTTGTCCTCAAATTATATTTAGGTTTCCTTCTTCTTTATCAATTCGGTTAGTCATATACATACACGTAAGAGAAGTTGCGGGAATCCCCGCCTAAAGTCGTTCCCCCAACAAACCCCCTCCAAAGCCAGAAAATTTTTGAACCTCCCCCCCCTTCCGCCATGGTTGGGGAAAATCTGAGTTTTTGGTCGTTTTCGGGCGTTTTTTGGCCGTTTTCGGCCAAAAATTAACGGTCATTCACCCCCTCCCCTCCTAAAATAAAGTAAGGAATTTCAGACACGCTACATGTATGGTCATATATAATTGCAGGTAATTTGATAAGCTTAAGAGCTATAAGAGTTGCTGCATCAGGGCACACGACACTTGGCGTTGCGTTTCAGTCTTTGTATGGACTTACATAAATAGGAATCATCGATGAACGACAGGACGTTATAATTCGACATATTTTGGCGGCTAATTTTCTTATCTCCAAAATCTGTGATACTTGAACGTTCACGGAAAATTACTAAATCCGTTGCGTGATATTAAATGCATTTACTTCTTTGATTAATCAGCTTGGCATTCGATTTAGCAAATATGTTGCTGCTTTTTCATATAGCCTTGTAATTTAAAGTAAGATGGAAGTTGAAACGCTAAAAGAGCATATGAGCCAGACATGCACGTGGGGGGGATGGCGGATGAATATATCAGAATGGAAAAATGCAGAGCACTGCAGAAAAGGCAAAACCAAATGAAGGTAAAAAATGGATGAAAATTAGAAATTTTCTTCACAAGTGTGAAATTGACCAGAAACTGTGTAATAATGTAGCTGCGCGATTTAACATTGCTAAGCAAGTCATATCGCAGCGAAGAAAAAGAAAGACCAAGAAAAAAAATTTTTGACCCTCTTACGATCAGAAACGATCCTCTCCCCAGATTAAGCCATCATGCCTATGGTTGCGACTTTTACTTTAAAAATTTTTTAAAACATTTGAAAATCAATTTCGTACTGTTTTTCCACTGCTTTCTGCGTTGTTTTCAGGTCCCTGTGCGAACTAGAAGCTATAAGTTTAAATTGGTACCCACCTTATTTTATCATGGGTAGCGCGTTAGCGCGCATTACCTTAATATATTTGGGTACACCTAAACATATGTCCCCCTACAGCAGCACTCGAACACTTCTGCATTGTGCGATTGTTTTTAAAGATAGGTGATAAAAAAATTCGCTGCCCGTGTTTTTTCTAAATCAATAGCCGGTGTAAAGAGCGTGTAAGGTTTTACTGTAACGTTATGGCATATATATTTTTAAAATTTCAGTCCGTTCTTTTGCGTCACTGCTCAGTTTTCTCTTATTTAGTCTGCTTTTTTAATGTAGGCAGATAAATGTAATAAAGCATTTTACTACATTTTTTTTAGTACGCTAACCTGGAGTGGCAGTGCAGAGAATGGAAAATCTGGGGTTGAAAAAACACATTTTAGTCGAGTTCTCGACTTGTTTATGTCTGTAAAATTCTTTGCATAACAATCCCTAAAAATCTGTATATTGAATTGTACTACGGTTCATGTGCTACCTTCAGCTTACCTGCAAACTTTTTACACTCAACACGAAGTTAGATCTAGGGTTCAAACTTTACACTCTAGTGGATGGTGTAAAAACAGGTTTTGTCTTAAATTTCTGTGTCAACTTCTCCGGTTTTGAGTTGCGACAAATTAAATAGAACGAAATTAAAGTATATTTCAAAGGATACACGTCGCAGCTGGAATTGTGTCTGAAAAACTCCAATATTGACTTATTTCTGGAGGTTTAAAGTTCGAAATCAAAGTGTAACATGGGGTGAAAAAAACACGTTTTCTTCCCTTTTTTGATTCTTCAATATCTCGAATATTCTGTGGAACAGAAAGTTTTCACTGAAGCGTGCTACGATTAAAAAGGCTACAAATTTATTTATTTTGATTTCAATAAGCTCAATAGGAAGTTAGGTTCCAGATTTTTAAAGGTTACAATGTGGTGGATGGTGGATAAAAAATGTCTTTGTCCTTTTTGTTTGCCAATTCACCGTTTAGAAGTCGGAATAAGTCTAATAGAATCAAAATAGAGGACTTTGGCGTAGGTGGCATTCGTGTTTATTTACATCAATATTGAGCTATTTCCGGAGACAGTTAAAAGCAGGGGCGTTAAACGTGTTTCTGTCTTTTTTACTGAAGCTTCTCCGGCTATGAGTCTGGACATGATCAAAAGTCTAAAAATGTACCAGCGGTCAAACATGATACATCAGTTGGGCGCGCGTCTTTACCCAATAGTGGTGTAGAGTAGTTTACGTCTATTATTTATTTGCAGGCCATTGTAATGATTTAATTTTTTCTTAAATATTGATCGTAATGTCAGAGTTATATCAGAACTATGAATCAACTAAAATCTTCTTTACACTCGGTGGCTATTGTAAAGTATACACTGAAAATCAATTCTGGTTCTAGACGCTGCTGAAACTAATTTTTCAAAATGTTTTATGTAACGTTAGAATAGATCTGGCTAGTAGTTTTCTACACATAGTTGTGTAAAATTTACACTATTAATTTATTGTTAATGTGTAAAGTTACGAAAGTACAAATTATTTTACTTTAGGCGTTGTAGAACGTAAATTCTTTCAAATTATGCTCTGTAAGGTCAGGATTACAAACCTGACTATATATTTTTTCTGTACATCCAGTAGTTGTATAAAATTTACCTGAAAATTAACTTAAGTTAAAGGCGTTTATATGACTTCTTTTTTAAATGACTGTCGTCAAATTATAGATGTGACTGTCGTCTTCTCTCTAAACAGTAGTTGTTGTGTTTGCTACTACCAGATGACTATGTTTTCTTTACACCCAGTAGTTGTGCAAAAGACTACACTGTAAATTAACTTCAGTTTCATTGCATTGTAAAAGCCTTATTTTCTTTTGATATTCTATGTAACGTTAGGATTAAGAATCTGATTACGAGTTTCCAAAAATATGTCCCGACAATAGCTGACAGATTGCGATCATAAGCATTGATTTGATGCCTATCATGATCGTAATCCGTCGGCTTACTTTCAGAAAAATTTTGAAAAATTTATGCCTAAACTTATGTGAAACAGACTATGGTTAATCGTCAATGACTTTCGATAGATGAATTATGACAATCATACTATCTTGTTAATTGCGCCAAATAACGCGTACCATGCCAACGTAAGAATGCACACTATGTGGTTTTTAATCAGCGACCGCTCTCCGGAATGAGCTGTTGTTTGTTATTTTATGACGGAGATACTTCCTTCTGCAATTTTTGGAATAAATGTCTTCGATTTTGCGTTTTCAGCGTAAGTCTAATTTTTAGTGATTCTTCAAGTTCAACACCGGCAAAACGTAACGCTAGGTAACTGTTCCCTAGTACCTCTTTTATGTCCTTGTGATGCACGTAATTTCCAGTACCATATTCATCCTTTTTGTTCCATTTTCTTTGCTGATTTTTTCAAGAAGACAGCTTGATATAAACGTATCTATGTATTTTCCTGGAAATCAGAATATTCTGTTTATTCTACTCTAAGTGAAGAGTTCAAAATTTTAGCTTGTTCAGGGCATGCATGGCGTGGCCGATTTGTGAAAAGAGAAGAGGACCACTAGTTATATAACCTCTGTAACGGACGTTCGCACCAATTGATAACTATTCACTCTTACCACTGTTGATTATTCATAATTGCTTAATTCGTAACACTTAGCACTTTGCACTCAGAAAATGTTCATATCTATTTCAAATAGTTTCGGCGTTTTAAAGGCATCCGAATCAGTAAATCATAAGTTGGTCAAAATCAGAAAAACTACATAACGCTTCGCGCGTCATTACATTCTTCTCAATCATCTTACATTCCCAACTTATAATATGCGTAATGTTTTAAGTAGATTTAATAGCATAAAAGTGTAGCTCGTGTTGTATATTATAGCATTTAGGTCGGCACTGTGAAACATCAAAATACAGGTTTAACCAAATGATGCTATAACAGGCAATTTTAAGATAGGCATGGTATGATTACTGTGCGCAACAGATAAACAATATACAAGATGGGTGTGATATAAGATACTCTGTGCTACAGGATAGGCAATACTATAGATATGGACGTGATATGAATACCCGTGCTACAAGATAGGCAATGCTATAAGATAGAACGTTATAAAGTACCCGTGCTACAAGATGGGCAATGCTATAAGATGAAGTGACAGATACCCGAGCTGCAAGATAGGCAATGTTATAGTAAGATAGTACGGGATATAAGATACCCTGTGCTGAGATAGGCAATTCTATAAGATAGGTTTGGTATAGATACCCTGTCTGTGTCATAACATGCAGTGATAAGGTAGATACCTCAGCTATAACATATCTGCGTGATATGACACTTTTGCTACAGCAAACAAAAATTTTAAAACATCAAAAATATGGTTGACCGAAGAAATTTTTCAAAACATCCTAAAACATCAAAAATATGGTTTGACGAAAAAATTTTCAAAACATCCCAAAACATCAAAAATATGGGTTTGATTAAAAAAAATTTTCCAAAACATCCTAAAACATCAAAAATATGGTTTGAAAATGAAAAAATTTTCCAAAACATCACAAAACATCAACAATATGGGTTTTATTAAAAAAATTTCAGAACACCCCAGAACATCAAAAAATATGATTGGCTAAACAATTTCAAAACCAATGTAACGTCAAAAATATGGATTTGATCAAAAAAATGGTTGACAAAAGACATTTTAAAAAAATCCAAAAACTAAAATATGGTTTGTACCAACAATTTTTTCTGAAATATCCCAAAACATCAAAAGTCTTGAAAATAAAAAATACAAGAGACAATTCCATATGGCCATCAGGCCTAAGTTCAGCAGGCAACATAAGGCGGCTAACTATGCTACAAGATAGGATACGGTATAGCATACCCAATGCTATAAGATACCTAATGCTATAACATACCCAATGCTATAAGATATGACACGGTTATAGTACCCAATGCCTAGCATACTCAACGCTATAAGATAGGGCACGATGAAACACCAACATTATGGAAATTTTTTGAAACATCAAAATTATGTGATTTTTTAAAAAACATCAAAATTATGGATTTTTTTCAAAAACATCAGAATTGTAGTTTTTCAAAATAACATCAAAATTATTGATTCTTTTTAAAAAACATGGATTTTTTTAAAGTATCAAAATTATGGATTTTTTAAAAACATCAAAATTATGGATTTTTAAAATCACATCAAAATTACGGATTTTTTAAAATAACACCAAAATTACGGATTAATAAAAAAAACATCAAAATTATGGATTTTTTCCAAGAAACATCAAAATTATGGATTTTTTTACATATCAATTCCACAGGTATATATCGGGCTAAGTTCAGCCCGGGCAACGCCGGGCAGCTCATCTATTAACATATAAGTTTTCTTATCTGATGATGTTTCTCTACGGTTATCTAGTTCGGTTTTAATTTTCTGTTCCAGTCTGTTTCAAAATATAGGCGCATCCAATCTTTTTTAGCTAAAGGAATTACTCTTGTCAATCAAAAAGGATAAATTTAGAATGGCGAGTGCCCTAAGACAGGCCAATGCAAAATTAAACTAAAAACCATGATATTCATTTTTAAAGATTTGGATAATTTTTGCTTTGGTTTTGTCAAAAGACGTTTTAGAACACATCTTTAAAATTAGTAGCGTCCTAATGGAAATTTAGTACGGATGACAAAAAAATTTTGACGAACCTCATTAGATTTTTATTTCCCCAAAATCGAAAATTTTGGAAACATAACAAATTTTACAGAATAGAATATTGACTTATTTCGGGTTACTTTGACATTTTAAAGTGAATAGATATTTCTTGGCGCTTTAAAATTTTCTTAGAGTTTATTTAATCCTTCCACATTAAGAAACACAGGAACCTTCTTAAAAACAAAAAGATTCCAAATATTAACATTGCACATACGAGTATATATATGTGCGCGAGCATTGGCAAAAGCTATGTATTATTCTGAATCATGTTTTTACTTCAACGAACAGTATTGCTCTATCTACGCTAGGGGCTACAAATAAACACGAAAAATTTAAAAAAACAAAGAACCCTGAGATATTTAATTATGCGACGACAACAACCACCTGATGAAAACGATGAAAAATTATCACAAATCATAATTCATTAAAAGGCGCCTTTCAATCGGCATTCGTTACCACATTGGCAATTCTGAAGAAAGAATGTAAGCAATTGAATAAAAATAAATGCCTATGAACATACTGAAAATCATACATTTTTTTATATGACGCAGAATACTTCGAGGTTTTCGATCTTATACCAGATAAACCCATAGAATAGGATATGTGTGTATGGTGTGTGTGTGTGTGTGTGTGTGTGTGTGTGTGTGTGTGTGTGTGTGTGTGTGTGTGTGTGTGTGTGTGTGTGTGTGTGTGTGTGTGTGTGTGTGTGTGTGTGTGTGTGTGTGTGTGTGTGTGTGTGTGTGTGTGTGTGTGTGTGTGTGTGTGTGTGTGTGTGTGTGTGTGTGTGTGTGTGTGTGTGTACCTAGAGTTAATTTCTAAAAAATGATTTTTTTGGTTGTTCGACGGTATTATGAAAAATGTTACCTATACCATTGAAATAATTTGTGGATTTTTTTATTTTGCATACCTACCACGTTCAGTTAGCTTGAATATTTTTACGATATTAGCCCTCACTAAAATGACTGTAGAAATCGGTAAAAATGCCACAAAACCGCCAAAACGACCCAAACGTACAGTTTATGGTCAATTTCGAGCTCTTTTACAAAAAATCTTTTTACTCTAAAATCAAGACGAATCTAATTTAATAAATAAATTATAATTATGAAAAAATGAAGATAATTAATATGAATAAAATTATTTACATCAAATTTAGGGTAGCGAAAAAACCATAATGCAGTTCTAGACTAATTTTAAATCTTTTGCGGAATAGCTTCGGTTTTCGTTTAATATTGAGTAGTTTTTCCTGGAAAATATTTTAGGCAATATGTATGGTCAGTTTTAAATTTTCTTACAAAAAAGCTTTGGTTTTCGTTTGTTTTTGACTTCAACTTAACTTGTTCTTCTCTGCGATTTTTCAAGCTTAATATTATAAATAGTTATCAGGAGAAGATCTACATGGGCTTGACACTTTGCATTGTTTGTCTTTATTTGAATTTTTTCTGTGTACAGTACTTGGACCATAGGTGGGCAGCACCGAAATTCTGGGGGGATGCAAAGGTAAAAAATAGCCTTCAAAATAATGGTATGGCTAAAAACACAATTTTTCATCGTTTTTCGTCGAGCACTATCCATTAAAATCAAAAAATTGCGAAAAAAAACCAAAAAATTCGCAAAAATTGAATTGTTGGGTGGTATTTTGGTTTCTGGGGGGAGTATTTAGCCTTCTAGGGTGTGCATACCCCATAACCCCCCTCCCCCCCCCCACGCCCACGTGTGACTTGCTCATACATAAATTGTTTGGCTCAGTTATCTTGAAAAATAAAGTATTTCTTTTCAAAATAACTTTTTTCATAATAAAAAGTACTTAGAAACGAAAAGTGCTTAGTCAAATTCACTGCTTGAAGATGATTATTACAACCTTTGTAAAACAAATTCGTAGTCTGTTGATTTCCAGCCTAATTTTGCTGTATTTTTAACGTTGAAATTTCTACTTTATATTCCAGACGTCGACAGCCCTAAGGCTCCGTTGTGTGCCTCTCTTATTATATAGATTAAAGCGAGCCAACGAATATCGCTCATACTCAGGTATCTCAATTCTGGAAATTAATCATAAATAAAAATCATTACATGTTAATTTAATTATTACTTCGATTAAATAAATTTGATTATGATTATAATTTTAATAATATATCAATTATAAATCAAAGTTATTCTAGAAATTATTTATAGATAAAAATAACAAATTATTTACTTTAATCATTAATTTGATCAAATAAATTTAATCATGATTATAATTTTAATATTATATATTAATTATAAATAAACATTTACCAGGTATAGCGTCTTGCCAAAATTGGCACTTGACTTGTTTATCGGCGATGCGACCAACTCGCATGACCATGTCAGGTTGTATGATTAGTGATCTACCATCGAGATTATACTTATGCCATTTTAAAGGGGAAGGAGTTGCCGCCTCAGCTCCTAATCCATTCGGGTTTCTGTAACAATTGAATGCATGAAACTAATCATTAATGATAATCGAGAAATTCAGTAATAATATTAAGAAGAAATGAATTGTGATGCCTACATTTTTAAAAACTAGCGTAATGAAAAAAAGTTTTTAAAATATTCTTAAGACCATCGTGATGGCCCCTGTCTTTTTATTAAATACATTTGATCAACGCATTACAATAATTAAGAAGTTATGGGAAAAGAAACAAATTCGTTTTTTTCGATTTTTTGATGATAGAAAATTTTTGGATCTTTTCACTCGTCATACTCGTCTAATTTTGAATTATCCATATTTTGGTGATGTGATTATGATACGAGTAGCATGCAAGCATTTTCATCATCCGACTAAATTTTCTTCAATTGTACGTGTTTTTTGTTTTTAACTGAATACCTAAGTGTTGTTCCTAATTCTTAAAAGGCACATATTTATCTCCTCAAAGTTGTGTTGTCGGAACATGGAAAAATTTTATAACTTCCATTCTAAAGAAAAATCGAAAGGACAATTCAATGATATGAAAATAATGTGAATAATAATTGACTAAAACGCTAGAAAATTGATTTTTTTTCAATTGGGCAAATTGATTATTTTTACCTCTAAACCATCAAAGATAAGATTAGCTGTATTTTAGGCAGCAGTTTTCTTATAAAAATCCATAAAATGTAAATAATTTTCAACTTTCCACTAACTTTCTAATGTCTGAAAACTGCCGAAGTAACTTCAAAACTTTCAGCATGCTCGACCTGACCCATCTGGTACTCATTCTTGACTAATGGGTAAGCAGGGAAATTTCGCTTGGATAAAATTGATTAATAATTTGATATAAAGGTCAAGATGGCGTGAAAAGGTCTCAGTTTACACTTTTTGATCGGTTTCAAGCGCTTTTGCAAAATTTAAGTAATTCGTTGCAGCCCTATTTTCGTAATGTGTCCCTTGAGAAATTCCCCTTTTCTTCTACTAGGGGCTTTCTGAGCAAAAGTGTATAGACCCCCAGAAGGCGGGTACTTCTTTCAAATTAACGCAAACCAACAAAATTTAAGATTTCGGAGGTTTTTTGCGATTTTCCCCCATCAGACCGCATGAAATTCGCTTGCTGCTTATGTGTCTTCTAGACCAAACATCTGGGTGGTCTGGGTGGTGTAAAACTGGCTAAAATGCCAAAAAAGACATGCTCTAAAAATTCAATTCAGGAGATATTTGGGGATAGGCCGGATCAAAATTCCCATGCCCACGTGTGATTCAGACCTCTAGATCCATACGTGCACATCTAGTGCTCACCCAGATTTAGCATAATTAGCCCAATACTGCATGATAGTACGCGACAAATGTCTTTCGCCTTCTGTGAAATTCGCAAACGTGCTTTCGTAATAAGGAACTCCGAAAACGAACGGCAATTCGTCGCCGTGCAAGGCGCCCATCCAGGCGGGAGTTTGGTAAAGAGGCGATTGAGAGTGATATTGGAAATTATAAACGTAAGGGCGTATACCATTGCGAATATAAAAGCGGGCCAACCGATGCGTGGGGCACGTGAAACTGATATCGCCGAAAATCTCGTCCAGGGTCTCTTCCCTGCAAATCACACTCATAATGTCAGAAATGGGGGAAATAGGCATGCGTGATTTTAGTAGGAAATTTCGACCCTCCGAAATTTGTGCTGACCCCGCAAAATACTGCCGACCTCCTGTCATTTCCAAATTTTCAAAAAACCTATGCAAATGCAATAACGTTTTCAGCGACTTTTTGGCTCAAAAGTACCCATTTTCGGCGTATCGCATCAAATTGCCATTTTCGACTATTTTTAAAATTATATCGCATTTTTTGCAATTTTTTCACGTTTTCCCATTCGACAAAGAGAAGACACTGTCAGAGACGTCGAAAAATATTGTCTTTACGTGTATGACTAGTTATTGTAATGCCGTAAATAACTTTATCATTCATGTTTTTAAACAGAAAGTTTATGACGAAGTTCAATTTTTTCAAATTTCTGTTTTAACTCTTTTTAGACAAAATAGTGTAATAAACATTGTCTTCTTATCCGATACTTTTTCGAGCTTAAAAATTTTGGATTTTCTATAGTTTAAGCGTTGCCCATGTTAGTCTTAAAATCAAAAAAATTTCTAAGATAAAAATAATTAGTGGTTTGAGTCAGACAGGCACAGCATGAGAATTCTGAGGGTGGTGAAATTTTTAAGTGCCTTTTTCTGGTCCAAAATGGTAGGTACGCGTCAAGAACATCGTTTTTCGACGTTTCTGACGATGCTCTATCTTTCTAGAGCTTGAAAACAAAAAATTAAAAAACATAAAAAATGATCGTACAAATTGAACATAAATATAGTCAAAACATAATTTGACACTATTGATCAAATAGACTGCCAAAAAACGCTTAGAAAAGCACCTTTTCTAGTAATTTTCAAGAAATTTCCTTAAACTTTCCAAAAATCGTTAATTCTGGGTAGAGTTTAAAAAACTTCTGGGTACCCTTTCCCCCGCTCTAAGATCATGTGTGGTTCGAGTGGAAAAATGTAATTTTACACAAAAGGCAAAGAGTGAGATAAAAATTTTTACAAAAGGAATTTTCGCATAGAATTTTCGGAGTTGTTTAAGTATGTCAGATGTACCATCACTTTTATCGTCTTATGTCACATTTGGAAAAATCAGTAATTAACTATAGGATGCTTAATCGTCTTTGACTAGATTATTTAAAATATATTTCGAAGATCGAATCGCTCTAATTTTTCGAAATCGTGACGTCAATATCTTCAATCATTATTTGACTAAATAAGAAAATTGACAAAAAAATAATTAATAATAAAATAAGAACGAAACAAACCTGATCCGACCAATAGGGTAAAGCAAATCAGATTCTTCCTTGAAATAAGTGAGATTTTTTATCCTCGGTGGTATTAAAGCGTCTTTGATATGATGAAATAGAGCATCCGAGTTCAACACATGACTGGTATTCCGTATTAGCGAAAGGTTGTAGACGCTGGGTTGCAAAGTCGGGAAGAACATATTGAACTCACGTTGATTACTTCCTACAAAATATATGCTAGGATTGAGCGAATAATCATAGCTTATTTGGATTCTTAATGATTGTTCCTTCAAAATGTTAAAAATGATATGATTAATGAAAAACATCGAAAACAACAAATTGTTGTATTGTGGGAATAAGCGTGTATCGAAATTCTAACGGTTTTTCTTTCCATTGATGAAAATATTATGATTAATAATAAACGCAAAAAAATACTGTCGTATTGCGCGGATAATCGTGGTTTATTAGGATTTCTGATGATTTTAACTTCAAAGTGATAAAAATGATATGAATTTTGAATGAAGCACCAAATAACGAAATATTTTTTTATTGTGCAGATAACCATGGTTCAATTGAATTGCTGATGGTTTTCTTTCAAAGTGATAAAAATTATTTGATTAAATAATGTGCTAAACATTATAACAAAAAATATTCTTGACGAATTTTCGGCACGCGATCAAGCGTATTAAAAAGACATCAATCGTAAAGATAAATAAAAATCCACAAAAAAGTCGGTAGAATTTATAGTTGTTGAGGACTGATAGAAGTATTTCAAGTCGTATTCATGTTAGGGTTGCTAAAATGTCCATCACTCGTAATCTGATAAAGCTGAGTCAATATTAGTTACAGGAATCCTATAAAAATTCACATTGAAGAAAATCAGTACACTGAAGAACAAATAAAAAAAGCTGACTATTCGGAAACGGGGAATACTTGTTGACCCAAAGTTAGCATTTTGTAATTAAAAAATATCTGACGGCGTTAGATATCTGATGTCGGTTGCCCTCTTCCATCACCTGGAGCCAGAAAATTTCGACCCCCTCGATGGTTTGGCGAAAGCTTGCATCTTTTTATCATTTCAAAGTGATTTTTTTCTCATTTTTGGCCAAAAATTAGAGATTATCCAGTCCTAACCCTAAATGTACGGGGCCTCTTCCCGGAATTTTGACCTCGTATGGTTCCAATTATATTCGCCGCTCCGGCGCACCGCTCGTAGAAACATACCTAATAGAATACTGACGTTCATCGATTCGGAATCGTACAACATTTTGTTGATAGGCTTGGGCAGGAAGGAACCGTCGATGATCGGACCCCACATTAGACCCAAAACGTCGGGCTTAAAAAAGCTATTCATCAGCAGGTCCGTGGCATTCGCGGACTGCATGCACGCCAGCAGAGTGGACGAAGTTTCGCTGGAGGTTTCGCATTGCAGCCGTTGCGCAGTTGCCAGGGTACGGTTTCTGACCGTGTCTTCAGACAGCAGCGCCCATGGGGACGACGCCGAGCCGCTCTGCAGGATAGCCCCCGAGAAATAGGGGCGACTCGAGGGCGATAGCAGGTGATATCCCACGCTGGTAGCTCCCGCGCTCTGGCCGAATATGGTTACTTTTGTGGGGTCGCCACCGAATTTTTCAATGTTGTCGTGAACCCATTTAAGGGCCAGCACCTGATCCATTAGACCCATGTTGCCAGGAACGGACGACGAGTCCAAATGCGCGAATCCGAAAATGCCCAATCGATATTGGATCGATACGACGATCACCTGTTGCGACGACGACAAAACGCGACCGTCGTATAATTCGGGCGTCGCGGAACCAGCGTAAAACCCGCCTCCATGAATCCACAGCATCACGGGCAATCTATCTCCAGCTGTGGCGTTGCTTGGAACCCAGACATTGAGGTATAGACAGTCTTCTTGCATATCTGATTATAATAATAATAATAATAATAATAATAATAATAATAAAAATAATAATAATAATAATAATAATAATAATAATAATAATAATAATAATAATAATAATAATAATAATAATAATAATAATAGTGATAATAATAATATTAATAATAATAATAATAATAATAATAATAATTATTAATAATAATAATAATAATAATAATAATAATAATAATAATAATAATAATAATAATAATAATAATAATAATAATAATAATAATAATAATAATAATAATAATAATAATATTAATATTAATAATAATATTATTAATACTATTAATAATATTAATAATATTAATAATATTAATAATAATAATAATAATAGAATTGGATTTTTATCATGTTTTTTGGGATTTTTCGCCAGTTTTACACCACGCAGACCCCAGAACTTAGCTACTGCGTATGTATGGTTGTAATGGCAAACGAGGGACGAATTTTGACGGAACAAATAGTCGAAAACGACTTGTTCACATCCCGTGTCAGAGGTGGCGGTTCTAAATTCGATAAATGAGTCAAACTTATCGGAAAAAAATTCATTCCAATTAATACATCACACAGTATTCTTGATTGACAATTAAGTCGGAAGGAAAATAATATTAATTATTGTCAATATACGGATATTGGTAAAAATAGGTTCTAATCATAAAAAATAATTCATAGCATTTCAAAGGAAATTAATAACTTACTTCAAAATACGTTTTACGTTACGTACCATTCAAATAAATCGAGCATCGATTGTACTAACACTATTTCACAATAGAGAAAATAATGTACGCATAGGTACTTTACTTTAGGATAAGGAACATTCAAAATAATATAGGTAGTCTGTTTCATACAAGTTTGGGCATAAATTTTAAAAACTATGGCCGACAAGCCGGCAGATTGCGTTTATAACATTGATTTATTATATATAGTTATCGTAATCCGTCAGCTTACTTTCGGAAAAATTCTTAAAATTGATGCCCAAACTTGTGTGAAACAGACTGTAAATACTCTATTCAAAATCGATTTAATGGTTAAGAAAACTGACGTCAGGTTTTGCACTACTGCAATTATTTTTTTGCCTCAAATTTCTCCAGTAACCGTTCATGTCGTTTCCAGTGTTATCTGAATGATTTTTCAGTTCGAAACGCCAAGATCAAAAAAAGCCACAAAAATTCATACTCCAAGACATATCTCATTGGTAAAAGCTTCCAATTTCTTATCCATTTTCAGAAAAAAGTTCTGACTGTCCTGAAGCAATTAAGAATTATAATCATAATGTATAAAAAACGCACTTTTTGTATTACAGAAACTAAAATTGCAGCCATATTTAACTTTTTTCTACTTTTCCACATCCAAATCAAACAAACAAGTGGTCATTTGACATGCTCTTTCTTTGCACTTTTCAAAATATGCCTAATCATTGAATTATGTGAATTAGTTGGACCACTACAGCTTAAAGTATTATTTTTCTAAGATGGTTGCCCCCGTGACTAAAATTTTTGTTGAGCGAATCGGAAGAACGAGCGAATCTTGTCTAAGAGCGTTTATTCTGCAATAAATAACATCCAAAGACGCAACTATCTTGCTACTATCGAGCTTTATACCTAGATTTCAAAGTAAATACAGCCTGAGCAATTCCGCGCTATTTTTCAAATGTGACAGGCTATACTCAAAAGAAATTTCAATTTTTTCCTGAAAAATAATTGCTTGCGTCTCAAAGTTTTCTATCTAAAACAATTTCATTTTTTTAAATTGGAGCAGTGTTTCTTGAAATTTGCTCGACAAGCCTAAAAGGTATGAAACACCTTTTTGAGTGATCATTAACCACTTTGTGCTTGAAGTCTTATAGTAACCTTATTGCTGTAACATCTGACCTTAAAGAACTTAGTGCTAAAAACTCTTTGATTGCTGATTTTAAAATGTATATAATCATGTCATATTATTGTTTAACTCAAGTATAATAAGCCTTCAAATGCTAACTTTGCCGTTTAGAGTGAAAATGGAAAGCGTTTTTATGTCATAAAACAGCTCTTGCATGATGGGCTGAATTGTACGGTCTAGCAGAGCAAACAATGCGATACTATTAGACTGTACTAACTGTACACATATACCTCAAATCACCTTATGCTAGGAGTCGCCAGGTTGAAAAAAAGAGATTGTCTTGACAAAAATTATCCGCGTGTAGAGTTATAGTGATGGATGGATATGCGAGTAAAAAATTTGAAAAATTTTTCATATTCCGGTTTAATTTTGCTTTTTTCGCATAAAGTTTTGCGTTTTTTCCTTCCGGACCACCCGCCCTCCCGTGCATGTCAAATAAGGCACTTTTATTTCAAAGTCTACACCGATTTTAAGGAGACCATTTCGGCTCGAATAATTCCGACTTATCCTCTGCAGAATCGGCTGACCTGACCCTGAAAGGACCGGCCGTGTTCGCATCTATAAATGTGTATAGGGGCAAAATACTTTTGAAAATAAGATCAAATTGACTCAGGATGTAGGTAATAATACAAAAACGAATGTTTCTGAATATCACTCCTTTATTTTTGAATGCTCACTTTCTTAAGTTCGCTGACAGTATCACTAATCTTGCTCTGTCTAATTTTTCAGAGCCTGTAGCATATTCATTTCAAGCGACTAAGCTTTTGATGCTTAAAAGTCATATAAAATCTGTTAACTTGTTAGGAGACAAATGCGCTAATAAAGATGTATTGTCCAATTTTCAGTGTTTCACTTATATATGCTTAGCGTGGTCGGTCAGACGAGTCAAATATTAAGAAGAGTCGAATACATTGTCGCCAAAAAATTTTATAATTAATGTTAAAGTAGCGTTGAAACGATGCAACAGTCCCTGATCAATTTCTGGCACTTTCGAAAAACTCTTTAAGTTATTATCAGTTTGTCCTTCATAGTTTGCCTAATTTTTCTCAAAAAATCTTGCATTTTCCTTTTCTGTGGGTCTAGACCCCCAAAACCCCTCAAATACACACCTGGTTTCCCCTACTACTCAATTGATCATAATTCATTCAATTAAGTCTGAGTCACATTTTTTCAGACTGTATTCTAAGACAAACGATCGAGTTATCGCGTAAGGAAACAGCATACGAACTTGAAATAGCACGTGAAAAAACGTTCATGTAGGTAGAGACGAAAAAATTAAATATGTAATTGCTAGAATTTTCTTGTTATTTCACTCACTCTCTAGTATATCAGGGCGCCACCACGTTCGTATCATGGACGGGTCGGTGGGATACACCGACTGGATGCATGCCGGTGGAACGATGCTCCTTCGTTCGTCAGTCCACGGGGCCTTGGCCACTGGCGCCTTGAAGCGTAGGTTGCCCACGGGAGGTTCGGCGTACGGAACGCCCAAAAATTGGCCCACCTGACCGGAACCCAAGGGGCTCTCTACGGTGGTTCCAACTAAGGGACTCCCATTCGCCAGAGTTACCCTTCTTTCAGCGACTGTCGTTGCCGTTACGAAAAGGAATACTGTAGCCACAGAGGCTATGACCGAACGTCCAGCACGCATCATGGTGTAGGAACATAAAATCGAGGAGCTGAGCATGTCGAGCTGCGTCCGTCCTTCGTTTATATACACAATTTTAATGCATAAATTTGAATAATTTTCTATAAAAATTTTTTTCTGTAATAAACATCTTTTTTATCTGATCGTAACGGGATTAGATTTAGCTAGATATGCACGCGTTAAAGTTCTGTATCTAGCGCATAAGAAATAAATCCCTTGATCAAATAACAAAAAGCAGGGAAAGCCTAATTTATATGCATCAGACAGGCTACGATCGCATTTCAATTTTCGCATAATTTTTAACCAGGTTTTTTTGTTTGACTTACGTCTTGGTAAAAATAGCGTATCGTTGGTCAAGTTTTGCGCTTGATAAAAACATGAGCGAATAATGGCTTTATCGTATAAGCTACCAAGATAAAACATTTTTACTAGTTTTTATTAAAAATCTGTAGGAGTTATCCGATGTGACCAATTTGAATTATTTTCTATCAGACGCGTACCTACATAGTCTTCTCACGTTGTGCCTTCCATTGTCTCCCGCAATAATAATACAAAGACTGTACGAAGGGAAAAAAGAAAAGTCAATTGTTCATCTAATCATGCTTAACTTCGGTTTAGTTCAATTATTCCATCAATCTTTATTGATAGTTTCATTAATAAACAATATGGACGCCTTAATTGATTGGAAAAATCAGTATTTTGGCGATTAGAGCGAAAAAATCTGATATTTCAAATTTTTTGGTTTCCCAAATTCATTTCTGCTTTCGGGAAATCGTCGACTCATTTGTCCATATCACCTATGAAGACTTTGTATAGATATAGTGCTAGAGCATTCAACGCTGTGCGACAGGAAGGAGGGCATTTTACAGAAAAGGAGGACCGAAAATAGATAGAAGTCGAATTTTTTATACAACAATGCTCGAGATAATTTATATGCTGGCGATTCCAATAATATTTTGACATTTACTAGATAACCTATAAAAGTCAAGGCTTTTATCCGTGCTGCTGGCCTGGCCACCACAGACCAGAACTATACTTGGCAATAGTTGACTAAGAACTAAGTTAGAACAAGAACTCCTAGTTCTTAGTCCTTAGTTCCTAGTTCTAGTTATTTTTTTCAGAATTTAGTTCGGAAAAGAAGTTAGTTCATTTCCAGTTGAACTTAGTGTTTAATGTTGGTACTTCTTCAATTTCCGCGTCCCGCAAGCGTTGAAAGCCATGCATTTGATGCCTGTGATGGCAACAAAATACATAACCACGTTACTTTCTTTATAGTAGGTTATAAACCTATGTCGCTTCCTTCTTGGCCTTCTTAGCAACATACCTGGGAGTGGGGGGTTTCGGGGTATGCATCCCCAGAAATCAAAATACCCCCTCAGAAACCAAAATATTCTCCCCAGACTTCAATTTTTGAAATTGTTTTTTTGCATGTTTCGCAACTTTTTTAATGCCAATGGATAGTACTCGATGAGAAACGTTAGAAAATGGTGTTTTTCCGCCAAACCACCATTTTATAGGCCATTTTCTGACCTTTGAAAAATCTTGAACACCTCCCCCCAGAATTTCGATGCCGTTCACCTATGTTGTTAGCAATGTGTGTAGGTACGAGTTACATCTGCCTGACTGATGCCTCTTAAAAGCTAGTTCATTTCTTACCAAAAATAAAGATGTAATAGGTACTAACGCTAATAGATTTTTCGTTTGACCTGTGCATGTGTACGATTACCTATGTTTGTAGGTTTGTAAAAAGCAATTAGGTTAATTCGTTGCTGCTTCGCTTCCTGTATTTTACAGCATGCTTTCGGCATATAGAATGCCATGTTTTCTGCCGTGTTGTTCCTCTCTTGTTTCTTTTGGTCGGTTCCTTTTATTAAATTATAAATTGCTTCAATGTTATTGATCAAAAGTGCCTGATTGTAGTGTATGCTGACATTATACTTGCTTCTTCGTGTCTCTTTTCTTCAGTCTTTCATATCGTCGCCACTTTATAAAACTTATGCATTCCTTGCTTGCTTTGCTCCAAAGAGTGTTGACAGGGGGCACATGTCCGACCCAAAATATTCAGAAATTATTAGAAAAAACACGCAAAGGCAAAAAAGATTTGGCTCCTCAGGATTTCAGGCATTTTTATGCATTTATTATGTTAAAATTCCCAAATTTCTCAGAATTTATTCAATTTAGTGCATTTCATGGGGTTGAAATCTTCAGAATGCCCGCTTCCAGCTAAATTTTTCCTGAAGGGTAGTTTTAGGACCCGTAAACTGGGTATCCATCAATACATGTCACGTTATGCCCTATTTTCTGTCGGGGATCATCCATCCTGAGGGTGGTTCAAAAAGCCGGAATGTCCAATGTTCAACGCTGTTAAATGTCCTATCATTTGCCCCATCTCTACTTTATTGGCCTAACATGGTTGGTGAGATAAAGAATATATATAATTTTCAGTCATTTTTTGCCATCAGTAATTATTATTTCTCAAATTTTTACAGCGCTTCGCGCCGTATTATATCTAGTCTTTATATACTTCTTGGCGGCTTGGAAGCCATATTTTTGCTAGAAATAGATTTTAAAACCATTCTAAGAGCAGGAACTAGTTTTCTTCTATTTTCAAGCGCAACTTTAAGAAATTTTCAACGCTCTGCATCAAATGCTGGAAATACAAGAAATTGAGCAGTAATTCAAGCTTACAAATGTCCTTTGGCCTAAATTCACGAATTTCTGGTGTCTGGATGCGGATTTTCACTGAAGCAAAAGATATTTAATGATTTTTTCGCACAAAATTGTCAAAATTATAAAAATTTTCCGAAAAGAATGTTGCAAAACCGGTTTGAATAAAAGCTGTCAGAGAAGAACATAGAAAAGAGATATTTTGCACGTGAAAGGCAAAGAGTAGCCAAAACAATCTTGAGCTCATGCTAACACGGTGAAGACGTCAGAAACTGCCTTAAGCACAGACATAAAAGTCAAAACCCGTCATTGGAAAGAAATTTACCGAAAACGGGGTTGGGTGTAATCCCTGACGGACCCTATTTGTGGAGCCTGGTTCTAGGACTTCAAAACCTTCCTGTTTATCCCTTTGCTTCCGTTTCCGGATTTTACTTCTTTGTAATTAATACTTCTACGTTTTTCGTTATCAATTGTTGCGCATTTTTAAAGCTACAAAATTTGGACGCATCACTCAAATTCATTTACACCCATAGGATGGAGTAACCTCCGACGGAAATGGAATGTAGCGTACACTACATGGAAACTATAGGGACCCCGTTTCCGGACCCTAAAACTACCCTAGTTGCGAGGAAATTTGCCGAAAACGGGGTTACGGTGTTAACCCTATTTGTGGAACCTGGTTCTGGGACTTCAAACGTTTCTGTTTTCCAGATTTTACCCATCGTTTCCATCTCCGGATTTAATTTTTTCGCAATTCTACCTTTTTCTGGTGTCAATTGTTGTACATTTTCTAAAGTCAAAAGCTCTGAAATTTGGACGCGTCACTCAAATTCATTTACTCGCAGAGGATGAAGTAAGCCCCGACGGTTATGGGATTTAGCGTACATGAAACGTTAATTATAGGAACCCTGTTTCCAGGCCCTGAAACTGCTCTCCATTAGGAGGAAATTAGCCGAAAACGGGGTTGAGGTGTTAACGTCAACGGACCCTACTTGTGGAAACTGCTTTTGGTACTTCAAACGTTTCTCTTTCCAGATTCGACCCATCGTTCCTATTTCTGGATCTTACTTTTTCGCAATTAATCCTTCTATGTTTTTGCTGGTGCTGTCAACTGCCTCGCATTTTTTAAAGTCAAAAGCTCCAAAATTTTGACGCGTCGTTCGAACTGATTTACTTGTCCGGCTTTATATTTATCATTTAGTCTGGATATTTTTTGAAGCTATAGACTATGTTGAAAAAATATCTCTGTCGACTTGAACTAGAAGAATGAATTCTAGTTTAGGTTCAAATAAAATTCTTAAAAAGGCTAATATGATCTTAGTTAATTATTAATAAATAGTGAATAATTGCAAATTTGACTGCCGTTACCCCATGCTCTGTAGTTAATAACAGAAACATGAAAATAATGCATGACTGACTGACTTGACGGATTTTCACATTTCCAGGTTGGAAGCAAAGCCAACATTCGGCCAATTATTTAAAAATTTTATCCTCAAAATTTTACAGAAAAGTAATCCGTTTGTCAAACTTCTCGGGACTCTTCCGATGCCCCATCCTCTTGATTGGAAATGCGTGCTTGAGCGTGCCACACTTGGCCTCCCATTCCACGCAATTTAAAAGAATTCGATCCTTCGCACTCTCTACCCTTATTGCCTCATCCACTCCTATCTACATAATTTATGATAACATATTTTGGACAAGAACTTAGTTCGAACTGAGTTCTTTTTGAAAAAAGAGAACTTATTTCGAACTAACTTCTTCTTTTTTGAAGAACTTAGTTCCAAGCTCTAGTTCTAAGGTCCAAGCAGTAGAGACTTATTTCAGAACTAAGTTCGAAAGTTCTTTTTCCCCCGACCTTTTGCCAAGACTAACCCAAACTCATCTAATTGAATGACAGGACTACACAAAGCTAATCAAAGAATCCGACCCCTTAGCTTTATAAAACTTTTTTGCTTATGGGGTCTGCTGCCCAATTGCCAAAATAATTGATATAATTGATCTTCAATACGTTACAAATTGCCTAGAAATTCATGCTTCACCAGTTATCATCTTAGCTTAAGTATTTTTCTTTAGTCTTTTCAGGTCCCGTGTTCTCCGAATTAGCCTTAATCGCAGTTTGGTCCACGCAGTCCGCAGTTTTATTTTAAGTCTGTTGTCGACAGCAAGTCAGTCTTGTAATAAATATTATTAGGAAAAATTACGACAAACGATGACCATAAATCATCAAAAAATAAATCTTCATTCTTTATCTCGCCAATTTACACCAAAAAGACTAATGGTCGCCATCTTCTCCGTCAGGCTTACCGTAAACTTGCCAATGTTTGGAAATACTGCTATTTTTCCAGAATTTTTAATTTTCCGAAAAGAATGTTTGTTGTTTATGCATTTGTAAGCGATTTTTGGTCCTCTAAGGTACAGATTTTTCTGTAAATTTTCCATTTTAATCTTGTAGAAAAAAATCGTCATAAATCTTGAAAATAATTTTTTTGACCCGCACTCTTGGTTTTTGAACCCATAAGGCACTTTAGACAAAATTTTCCGGGTTCTCATTAAATCTAGATTCACTCATATTAAAAATTTCGAAAAAGTTAGTAAATTTAAAATAAGGAATAATAATGTTCTGTCTGAGAGTGAAAAGTTTCTCAGATACCACAATCGCTTAAAAACGTTGATTTTATATAATATTCAATGTTTGCAGAATATTTGATAACTCGATAGATTTTATACAATCAAAGTTTTAAACTTTTCCTAGTCTAAAATTAATCTATCTATACAAGTTAGAAAAGGAAAGTTCTTTCTTGGAAACACCAAGCGCGCAAAAGTTCGGCGTTCCACATGTCGGTGCAGCTTCATAATATTTTGCATATTGTGTTTTTAATAAAACAATTCTACATTATCTGCGATAACACAAAAAGATTACGAATAATTAAAAACGGTGCAAAGAACAGGAGACTCGAAATGAAATACCACAACTGCAAAAACAAACTGATAATAAAAAGAAACATTATCACATATCATATCTCAACAAAAAAAGACGCCTTTCAAACGACATTCGACCACATGGGTAATTCTAAAAAGAAAATTGCGATATCAATGAGGAAAAATATATATCGTTTTCTTAAATTCACAAAGTTTTAATTATACATATTTGTTATGTGACACCAACATACATTGGCAGTGATCAAATTCTGCTAAAGTCCGAAAATAGCAAAAAGAAAACACGCCAAAAATTTAATTTAGTGGGGTTAAGGATTGACAGGGTCAGACAGATGGCCCTTTTCAGCCAAAAAAGGCCTGAAAAACTATCGCGTAAAACTAGGTTAATCCACAGCTTCTGGACAATTTCAAGCACTTTTACAGAAAATATTCGAATTCTCATCTATATTTGACCTTCCCTTTTACTCATTTTCCATTTGCTTTTTCCATTTATTTGGGAGGCCATGATCATGCGCATGTCTGAACCATAGGTGGGCAGCTCCGAAATTCTGGGGGGTGAAAGATTTTTTAAAGATCAAAAAGTGGTCTTTAAAACGGTGGTATGGCGAAAAGACATAATTTTCAACGTTTCTCATCGAGCACTATCCACTGGCATCAAACAATTGCGAAAAAAACAAAAAAATGTACATAAAGAGAATATAAGTTAGTAAGAAATCGGGGCTCAATTTAACCAGTATTCTAAAGATTTCAAAAGTTGATATGTATCGTCATACCGTTTTGGCATCTTTGTCAAAGCCTAAAAAAACCGGTCTACTACGTTTTGGCGCCGCCGTTTTGGCGCAAGCAACTCATAAATTATTCTAATTAAATCAATTTTGAAGCAATTTTAAAATAAAATTTCTAAATCAGATATTCATAACGTTACAGCTTATTTAAGCCCGAAGTACGCTACAACATTAGTAACCCTTCAAGCATAAACTATTCGTACCATTCTATTTGAGAGGTCACAGAGATCAAGGCTAAAGACACACTAATTATACTCTCGGAGGTCATTGGGGAATTAGGGATCAAACACTCTCGATTTTTGAATTATTTTGTACAGTGAACTTTACATTTTCACACTTAATTACTTTCCTACAAATTTTTCATTTGTCCTTTTTTAGTTTTCTTCATTGCTGACAAATTTTTGAGCGTCGTCTGTGTGTTGAGTCAATTAAGGAATCGAGGCCAATTATTCGAATAAAAAGCTTAAATTCGTCAGCCTTTAATGCACGACAGGTTTAAGTACGCGATAAAGTAAGCCAAAAAACTTTTTGAAGGCCAAAAAATTGTAGTACATATACTCGTATGCACAACTGAATTTCGGACTCTTTTTATTAATATAGTCGCATAAAAATTGAATTGTTTTGAAAGCTTACTTGAGCCTATTTATTTTTAGAAATAGGGTAGGCAAGGCATCATGAATTCCGAACTTCCAAGGTTACATACATAATAATATTATATTGATAATTTTAATCATATTCATTATTTATATATTTAATATTTTGTGTAATGCTAAATACTTTCTGCCGATTATATTCCGCTTTTTTTCTTCTAGAATTGCCAATGTGGTGACGAGGATTGCGGTTGAAAATTTTATTTTGATTGAAATATTGTGATTTGGGATTATTTTTTATTAACTATCTGTGGGTTCTGGTTCTGTACAAGGAGTTATATTTTCCAGCTCTTTTGTGGTTTTTGTTACTCTTGTATTTTTTTATCATAGTTAGCGCAATTTAGTTTTTATTGTCAGTAGAGACTTGATGAAAAATGCAGCGAAAAGTTTCTATGTATGAACATACGTACTGAAAAGCACTTTGCGCATAAAATGTTACAGTCTATTTCATGAAACCTTATGCTCAGATTGGCAAAAAAAATTATAGAAGAACGAAGCAGCTACAAACGTGGCTTTTTGGAAAATTACACTGGTAAAGTTCTGCGTATCGCAGCTTTGTATAGTATTTGTTTAGCGATTAGAACGGTACAGCCACCACCATTCATGTTCTTAGAGGGGTTTCAGAAAAATCCCCCGAATAAAAAGAATTTCGCCTCCAAGACTTATTTTCACTCCTTCCCAGAATTTCTAATTTTTCGAACAAATCTTAGAAATGGTGTTATTTTAAGCTTTCTAGCGATCGCTTAGCTTAAAAGTTTCAAATTCGTAGGCGCGCGACATATATTCCTTTTTTTGTCTATATTTTGTTTGATTTACTAGTTTATTATAGTCTGTCAAATTTTTTTTATCTTTTTGTGTTGTAGACAAAATGTCGCCAGAAGCATTACAAATGGTGTTTTTGACGCATACCCATCGTTTTGAGCTCAAAAGAGCACTTTGGAAAAATTTTTTATTTCACCATCCCAGGATTTCGATGCTGTGCTGAGCATGATGGTCATCATCGCTTTATTTTGTATTCACGAGCGTATTAAAAAGTATTAGAATGCTTCAATGAACGTGATTTCGGTCAGCTTATTGAATATTGCACGCACCACCGACATACATACCTGTTTTTTAAAATTGAACATAAGTTTAATTTCGAAACGAAACTCTCAGACACTATATAAAAACATGATTATGACATCAGTAGTTGATTGATACAGGATTTTTCGACGGATGCCTCGGAATATTCCCAAAATAGTTGGTTAATAGGTACCGAAAAGCCACCAATCACGATAACAGGCAGGATGCGTTTTTTTGTATTTTTCTGGTGTTTTATTCGTAATTACCTAAATAAAAACATCTTTCCCAAAAAGATTCAAAATTTTTGAAATTCCTATGATATGAAGAAAGTGTTTATGCTACTAAGCAGAAATCTTTGAAAAATAAAAATGAACATCCGTTGAATTCAGAATTATTCCCTTAAATTTAGGGTGAAGGGTGGCAAGGGATAAGCAAATCACAGCTAGCACGATAAAAGTTTATTGAATTTAATTTTTTTGCGATATGAGAACTTTTTACTAGTATTCGTGCAAAATGGCTAAAATTACAACACTATTGCTCCGAACACAATTTACTTATGACCAACTTTATTCATCTTGCTAAATCGGGCAATTTTTCACAAGAATGTGTAGTTCATTTTCTATTTAGTGGTTCAGATCAATAACTTATTTTGCGAATTTGATTAATACGTCCAAGGGAACCGCTGAATACGAGTTGCATGAATAAATTTAAAATTAAGATCTATTATTCAAACCAAATAAAACTTGAAGTAGATTTAAAAAAGCAAAAAATTATTGTGAATAAAGATAATGCTATTGATGGCATATGTATGTATCTGTAGTTCTACTTTTCCTATTCTCAATGCTGACACAGCATTTTCACTGATTTTTAAAAATTTATTACATTTTGAAATGCAGCTTTGTATAGCTTTGACATAGTAAAATAATTGAGCACCTATGAGAAAGAAAATTAAATTTTCTTTTTAAATGATGTATATTTTGTTTCTCACATTTGCACCTACAGTAATATATCAGTTAATAAACATAATGTAATCTGAAACCACATAAAACCACTAATGAAGCTAAAGTGTCAGATATAGTTTTTCGAGTTAATCTCAAGAACCACCGAATCGATTTCAAAAAAAGTAAAGTTTTCTAGATACAAAGCAAAAAATGAAACTATTTTGCAAAAAAATTTCAATTTGTTATGACTACAGTATACTACATAGCGAAAATAGCTTAAATTTTAACATGGCCGCATTTTTTACTAATTGGTTACATTATGCTGAAAACTGGCAAAATAGTTGCGTTTTAGCTATCCTCTGAAATGTTCATTTTTTTGGTTTTTCTTCTAAGCCCGCCGTTCACTCTACAAACGCGTTTTAAATTTTTTCCAATATAGCTGCCTCCATAGGCTATGCTTATAATGCGCCACAGCTTGTATATTATTGAATGTTTGAGCTCAATATGAAAGGAGCGTGAAGTGAACTTTCGAATGATTACTCATTCATCTAATTTGATCATTAATTCGCATTTTTCATTTTTAGCCATGTAGGCAGCCATATTGGAAAATTACTGTAGTTTTGAACATTTTATACCCACAATTCTTTGTGCTTTTAAGATCTTTCAAACATTTTTCTTTAATAGATAGAGAATTTAATGCTCTTTTAATGAGAAGTTTTAAAGTCTGGTTCCTCGTATTTTGTTAGATTAACTTAAAAAACCATTGTTGTACGCTGAAAACGCAGGAATTTATCACGTATAAAAATTTTTTTGTACTGATGCAGCAAAATAACGTCAGTCGGCTTGAAGACTAACCTAATTTCTGATTTGTCTAAATTTCACTACCGTAGATAAGTAATTTTTTGCTTGTTTTATTGAAAGAACAGCTACCTTAGTCTGCTTCACGCAAGCTTAAATAGAACCTTGGAAATAACAATATCAAAGGCAGCGCTTAGCGCATCGGTACTCCTAACATATTTTTCCCAACTCCAAGCACGTATCTCTAGGGGGAACAAAATTCAAAAAATCGGAAAAATAGGACTTTTTAAACGTTATTTTGTTCGACTTTCGGCCTTTTTGAGCTTAGTCCCCCAAAAATGGTGTTGGCCCCCTAAAATAGGACGGCCAACTACATGCCTGCCCCTCTCCTTTACAGCAGCAACGGATTATTTTTGGGAGGTGCATTTTTTAAAAGATAGATAATTCAAAATCCGGATGTACATTTTTATTTTTTGTGTTTACACTCTATGCTTAGTTTTTAATGAGCGTGTAAAGTTTCGGTGTAACGTTATAACATATAAGTCTTCTTATCTGATGATGTTTCTCTACGGTTATCTAGTTCGGTTTTGTTTTCTGTTCAGTCTGTTTTCAAAATATAGGCACATCCAATCTTAGCTAAAGAGGAATTACTCTTGTCAATCAAAAAGGATAAATTTAGAATGGCGAGTGCCCTTAGACAGGCCAATGCAAAATTAAACTAAAAACCATGATGTTTTAAAGATTTGGATAATTTTTGCTTTGGTTTTGTCCAAAAGATGTTTTAGAACACATCTTTAAAATTAGTAGCGTCCTGATGGAAGTTTAGTGTGGATGATATAATTAATTTATTAACCTTTTGTTTATTTATTTATTTATTTATTTATTTATTTATTTATTTTTTCATATTGATGACTTTCTGTTATTATTTTAGTATACTATCTTGAGTTTCGTGCTGGTGGATATCATTCCCCGACGTTGCTTTTATGATAGGCATATTCACAGTCATCTATTTTCTATTCACTTATTTATCTATTTATTTATTTATTTATTTATTTATCCTTTTTTTCTTCTCAATTTTTCTTCCTTTTTCTTACCTTTTCTTTTCTTTATATTTTAATATTAATATATTATATATTGTTTATTTATTATTATTATTCATTTATTATTTTTTAATTATATATGAATATATATATATATATATATATATATATATATATATATATATATATATATATATATATATATATATTTTTTTTATTTGTTTTTTATTTATTTATTTATTTATTTTTATTTTATTTTTTTTATTTTATTTCTTTTACTAACAACCGCAGGGCTAGAGGGCACGGCGGGAAGTTTCTTCTTGGCCATGAGTTTCACTCATGATTGCAAGTTGGTGCCGGTGTAAAGCGGTATATAAATGTATTAGCAAGGGCTGACTTAGGAACGATCCCTGGAGTGTTGCATGTCGCGTGGATACTGGGCCAAAGGAGGTTTTGGTTACCCACAGCTGTAATCGTACGGCAGTACCCGGTTTTTGCAGTTTGCGGCCTCTGTAGCCTGTTAGGGTGGTGCTCCCTGGTGTCCTAAGTTTGTCCTGCCATCCTGTATTGGCTGAGTTGCATATGGTTTACCAGTACTTCTCATAACAAGGGGCCAGGACCTTTTTATCAATATATCATTGATGAACTACAAACCTTCTACCTCTTCCTGCCCTGGGGTACTTACTACTAGTCAGGTAAGTAATAATATAAATTTTGAAATAAATGTAGTAATAAGAGGTGCCTCACTTGCAAATATTCTCTTTTTACTGACATCACGTTTCATAGTCATTCTAATAATCGTTCCTTTCATGTCATTAGTTCATCTAACCTGTCTTGCACATCCAATAATATTATCTATTTAATTTCATGTAAAGTATGTGGTTTGCAGTATTTTGGCCAAACTAGTCAATCCCTTAGGAGTCGCTTAAATGGTCATCGGAATAACATAAAGGAAAATAAACTTTCAACTCCTTTGGTCTCTCATTTCAACCAACCTAATCATTCATTCATGGATTTGAAAATACAATTTTTAGAACTTGTCCCAGACCCATCTAATATTCTTAAAAGGGAACTTTTCTGGATTAAATCACTCCAAACTATCTTCCCTGTCGGCTTAAATGACAATATTACTGGTTTTGGCAATATTTCCATGAATGGCACTGAGCAAGCCCCTCATTTTAGCCATGAGTTCCGTATTCAGCGTAATCATCGTGGTCATGGTCGCAGAAAACCGTCATCATCAAGATTGATCATAATCCCTTCTTTCGATGAATGTTGCAGAATATTAGATTCTGAAAATGGGACTTTCAATTTACGCAAACTTATTTTTGGTCTTTCTTTAAAAAATCTCAAATCTTTACGTGAAAACGTTGTTTCATTATCCACCCATGAATTTTCGTACAACGAAAAACGATGTTTTGGCATAATTTCCGCAATTTCTTATTATAGGCTCTATAAGCCCGTCTCGTTGATGAAAACTGATTATACTCCTAGCTTTTTTCGACTTACTTTTAAGAATAAAGGTTTTGACTTCATCAACTTGCCCTCGATTTTTCATTCAAAATGCGTTACTAAGCTCGTTCCTCCTAATTTCAAATGTCAAGATCCTCCTGTCGTTACATATCGTTTAACTCAACCCGTTAGATCTAAGATATTAAATTATAGACAAGTCGTCGAAGAATTTTCATCAACTGGGGTCATTCCGCCCTGTCATTGTCATTCATCCCCATATGTTTATCCACCATGTGGTCATGTCATTACTGGTGATTTAAACTTCATTGGGGATCATGACTTAATTTCACTTTTCAATAAAGGTCCTAATTTCCGTGAAACTCCTCGTATAAATTGGGATGTTTGTGAAAATTACATTTTTCATGCTCTCGACAATTTTGTCATAAATTGGGCCAAAAGAGAAAAGGCCCCTGTTTCTTCGCTGTTTGACTGGAAAAATCGAAGAAAACAAGTAGTTTCACAAAGAATTCATAAATTTAAAAAATCAAATTTTCCTTCCTTTTCTAATTCTCTCCTCGGAAAAACTATCGTTAAAGAGAAACTTAAGAATTTACATGATCATTTTGTCATCACCGTCGCAGATAAGGCTAGTAATAACTTAGTTATCATATGTAAGCATCATTATTTATCCGTTCTTTGTGAGGAGTTGGGTTATTTTCCATCTCCATCCCTACCCTCTAGTGACGTTTTGTCTAACTTGAGTGAAGAAAACATTATCTTTGACCATATTCAGTTTCAGAAAAATGTTTTTTCTAAGTTTTCCGGACCTGTTAGTGAAGGACGTCTCAACAAAAAAGCTACCTTTTATGTATTGGATTCCAAAACTACACAAAATTCCCTATAAATCCAGGATCCAGGTTTATTACTTCGGCTAAAAATTGTTCTACTACTTTCATATCTTCGCTAGTTACTGAAGGCCTCAAGTTAGTCCGTCGTTTCTGGGAGAACTATTGGAAAGCCATTTTTAGAAATTTTCGAATTAACAGATTTTGGTCTATCTTAAATTCCTTTTCTTTCGTTAAGAAATTAGAATCAATTAAAAACATTAAATCGATTAATACATTCGATTTTTCGACGCTTTACACTTCTCTTCGGCAAAATGAACTTATTTCACTTCTTTCGATTTCCTGGAGAAACCCTTTGAAAAGAATAAATTTTTATATACTAACGGTTTCGAATCATACTGGAGTTCTTCTCCTTCGGATAAAAAGTCTTATTTCACTTTTGACTTTGACACTTTTACTAAAAGTCTTAGAATTTTTGATCCAAAATTCATTCGTTAATTTTGGAAGTAAAATTTTTCATCTAAAAATTGGCATCCCAATGGGATCTAATTATTCTCCACTTTTGGCGGATCTTTTCCTTTTCTACTGCGAATATAAATTCCTATCATCGGCTAAAAATAAAGTCCTTGCTTATTGTTTTAATAACGTAACTCGTTACATTGATGACATCGCGGCTATAAATATTTCAAATTTTCGTGATTACATCAAAGAGATTTACCCAAAATCATTGAATGTCACGGAAACTTTTTCTGCTCAAAAAGTTATTTATTTAGACGTCGCACGATTTTCGACAAAAGAGAACAATTTCGATTCCCTATTGTTAATTTCCCTTTTTCAGACTCTAACGTACCTAAAGGTCTTTTGTATGCCGTTTTTGTAAGTCAGCTCCATCGTTTTGCGCAGGGCCGTGCCAAGGATTTTTGCGGCCCGGTGCGAAGTAGATTTTGCGGCCCTATTTTTTAAAATTAGTAGGTATATACATCTATACAGTCCTAAACGTCTATGCAGTCATTTTCACGTGAAATAAGTCTTAAATGGAAAATTCTATTGGTGTTGCACATCTCATATTGCAGAAAAAGTTTTTTTCTTGCATCACGAATCAGGATACATAAAGAAGAGCATAGGCGAGGCAACGAAATTTTCTATGTGTATTACGTCCAACTGAATTCACACATTACTGAACGATACTGTGGCTACGTATACAAGTATACAAAAAAATTTTAAAAACGAACAAATAACATATTCACAACAATATTTTTCGAGCTTTTGGGCTGCAAATTCAGATATAACTTCTGAAAAGTCAATATTGGAAGACAAATCGTTTTCAATTGAAATAATGGCCAATGAATTTAGACGATCATCTGACATTGTTGACCTCAAATACGTCTTGATTAGTTTCAATTTAGAAAAAGATCTTTTGGCAGTGGCAACAGTTACCGGAATAGTCAACATGATTCGCAAAGCAATGGACAAATTAGGTACCACTTCCAGTAACCTATTTTTAAGAATATACTCCAAAACGTCCAATGACGATAAGTTTCCTATGGACGCCGTTTTGGAAAGCATCGTAATTTCAGTAAAGAGTTCTAAGCCATTAATGTCGCTCAAAAAGTTAGCTAATTTCAAGCATGATGCTTTCAAGGTGTCGTCATTTTCAAATTCTAACGAATTAAATAAAAAGCCGAATATTTCTTTGAAATTATTCATTTGATCAAAACGTTCCTGAATAGACATTAATGCTTGATCGAGAAGCACATTGAAAAATTTACGCGAAAATTGTGTTCTGGATCAGAAATTTGCTCATCCTCAGCTTCATAATCGAATTGTTTTTTAACTTTTTTGCGACGTTTAGATACTGATTCCGGAAATTTTATTAAATTTTCGTCAATTTCCAATTCCATAGCTAATTTTCTAGCCGCATCTTTGGCCAATGAAAACCCATTTTTCTTGTAATCTTTTAAAAATGCTATCGTATTTTCAATTTGTTCCAATGCAATATTAATTACCATTGATTTGTTTTGCATCATTTTGCTGACGAAATTGAACTGCGTCAACATTTCGAACCACACACAAAGTGATACTAAAAATTTATAATCCTTCAGTTCTTTAGCCAAAGAAGATGCCTCACTTCTACATTTTGGTTCATTGGAGGTTTCGGCAACTTCAATTAACGCATCATAAATGTCGCCAATTTGGAAACAAATAGCACGGACGCTATCGATTCTGCATTCCCAACGCGTTTCGCTTAGGGGCTTAACAGTTAATTGAGTAACGTGTTTTTTGAAAATTGCCCATCGATGGGTAGAAGCCGAAAATAAAACATAGATTTGCTGTAAAATTCCAAAGAAAGAAATTGCGACTGATGATGAATGTGCCATGTCACCCAGAACTAAATTCCAGCTATGGCAGCCACAAGGAACGAATAAAGCTTTTGGGTTCACTTCTAAAATTCTAGCTTGAACGCCTTTGTTTCGACCACGCATATTAGCTCCATTATCGTAACCCTGACCACGACAGTCACCAATAGAAAGTCCAAGACCTGACAACTTTTCGAGCAAAGAGTCACAAAGACCAGCACCTGTGCTGTCATCAATGGGAATAAAGCCGATAAATCTTTCGTTTATGATAACACTTCCATCCGAATTCAGGTCAACGTAACGCAAGATCATGGTCATTTGCTCTTGGTGGCTAATATCAGGTGTACAGTCCAAAATAACAGAATAATATTTAGCTTTTTTTAGACTATTGCAAATAGATTTTATAATATTTTGTCCGATTAAATCAATAAATTGATTCTGTATTCTATTTCCCAAATACGTGTTGTGAATTTCTGAATCAGTAATCCTTCGAACGTGTTCTGATAAGACTGGGTCGAAATTGGAGATCAGTTCAACTAATCCAAGAAAATTTCCATTATGAGAACTGAATAGCTTATCAACTGAACCACGAAATGCCAAATTTCTTTGAGCCAAGAAACGCACAATGCAAAGAAGTCGCTCTAAAACTTTATGCCAATGCTTCTTTTCGAATTCAATCAATTTGTCATGAGCAGCATCGATCGTTTGACTACGTTGAAGCCGATTTTCTAAATCAATCCAAGAACTATGACAACTTTTGTGTGCTGCGGAAGATTCATGCTCAGAAAGTTTGCCGATTATCTTTTGCCAGTTGTCATATCCTTTAGAATTACTAAGCCTAGTTTCTTCGCCAACGTGAAATAATTTGCAACAAAAGCAGAAAATCGAATTTGTCGATTTGGAATAAACCAACCAACGGCGATCGATAACTTCCCCATTTGACATTTTACGCTCGTAATATTTTGTTGAAAAATGTCGTTTTTGCTCATCTAATGGAAATTCGAAATCCGTGACACGAAATGGACCCTTTTCAACAATAAAATTTTTCGTTTGAGTATTTAAAATTTGCGGCCATTTGGCAATATCAGTAAAATCGGGAACGACCTCAGAATCAGAGCGGCTGATGATGACATTATTAGTTATGTTCACTAAATTGTCAGCTATAACAACGTTACTCAAATTCTGTTGTGACGAAGTGGAGCCCAGAGTCTCTGGAGTTTCCACTGTCTGACTATCAATACTATCCGAAATTGACACGTCCTGAGAACTTAAATTCGGCTCTTTCTCAGTGTTTGAAGAAGGTCAAAAATGCTTAAGCAGAGCACCTTGCATCGATTGAGATGTCTTTTCTTCCTGAGCTTTACGCTTTCGTTTAGCTGCTCCTGACTCGTTTCTGGTTCCTACGCCAATTTTCGGCATTTTTCAAAAAATATATACAAATGCTGGTGGCTGCTTAATGAGAAATGAATCATGTATGAATTAATAACGTAAATGTGGGAATAACGCATTATGCAGCTACTATGTGACAGTCTCATTATTTGCACTCATGCGGTAATTAGCAAAAATAAACGAGTGTTAATGCAACAAAAAAGTTCTTTAGATTTTGAGAAGTTGAAAAAGTTTTAGAAAGTAGAATAGGAAAATAGAAGCAACATAATTTTAAAACTTGAAATAGTCAAAATACTGTCATGATAACTGCGTTTATGTAATGAAAAATGAACAACGTTTAGCAATCATTCAACTCGTTAAGAATTTACCATGTTTCAGAATTCAGATGCCAAAATTGTTTGATTTTAAAAGCAAAAGAATAAGACTATGTATGTTGCGAAGAATCAATATGTATGTTATTCAAAAGATAACAACATGAACTTTCATAAGCTGGAGCTCGATTTGATATCGCTTAAGGGGACAAAAGTTACAAGCGTTTGTACATTAGAGATACGTTTTGAAGATAAACGTGTGAACTTCCATCATATAAAACACAATTTAAAATCAATTCATAGCAAAAAAGTTATGCGTGAAAAACTTTTCAAAATCACAAGTAAGGCAAAATGGAAGGCCGCAAAGATTAGTAAAAAACAGCAGTAATCTACATACAATACAACGTGAAGCTGGCGAGTATGATAACATTATAGGAAACAGTTAAATACGTGCTGAGATACATACAGACAAATGTGTAAAACTATCGATACAGACTTTACACAGTGAAACACAAAGGCGTGCTCCTGCCTTGTCGAGCATACACGTACAGTACAGTATGACACGTATGTAAGCTAGTTCAGCTCAAGTTTTTGCGGCCCCTAGTGAATGATGAAACATCGAATTTTCTGTTACACAGAAGTGTACATTATTATTTTTTATTCGTGTTCGCATTGTCTAGCATACATATAGTGTACAATATATGTATACAAACTTAGGTCAGTTAAGTTTTTGCGGCCCCTAATTCTTTGCGGCCCGGTGCGGCTGTACCCTTCGCACCCCCAAGGCACGGCTCTGGTTTTGCGCGTCTTTGCTCTAAAGAAGAATTTTACAGAGCGCGCGTGAATCATCTGTCACTCACATTGCAAAAACAGGGCTATAATGTTAAAATCATGCGCCAAAAATACTTCAAATTTTCCAACAGCGACCTTTCTGATTTTCCAGCACATTCTTATATTCAAAACTGTTTAAGACCGTTTTGATTTAATCATCGCTGTTAGGACGCTGCTTCCTGTATTATGCGCATGAATAAGTAGCTTCACTTAACTATTATGCGTTGTCGAGTATGCATTTGTCGTGGATATTAGCGTACGCGTTGATGTTATTATTTAGTTTTGTTACGTATAAGTCTTGTTTGGTTGGATACCCGGGTACTTAATTTTTTTCTTTCGTTTTCTCTCTCTTGTTTGCCTAGTTTTTTGTCAATGTGCAGCATTATCCCGAAAGCATTATCCTGAAAATACCAAAGTAGGGGCACATTGACTGAGTTTTTCTAACTTTTTTCGCGTTAAAGTTCTGTATCTAGCGCATAAGAAATAAATCCCTTGATCAAATAACAAAAAGCAGGGAAAGCCTAATTTATATGCATCAGACGGGCTACGATCGCATTTCAATTTTCGCATAATTTTTTACCAGATTTTTTTGTTTGACTTACGTCTCGGTAAAAATAGCGTACCGTTAAACACTGGGTCAAGTTTTGTGCTAGGTACAAACATGAACGAATAAGGGCTTTATCGTATAAGCTACCAAGCTAAAACATTTTTACTAATTTTTATTAAAAGTCTACAGGAGATAGCCGATGTGATCAATATAAATTATTTTCTATCAGACGCGTACCTACATAGTTTTATCAAGTTGTGCTGTCCAAGGTCTCCCGCAATAATAATATAAAGATTGTACGAGAGGAAAAAAGAAAATCAATTGTTCATCAAATCATGCTTAACTCGGTTCAGTTCAATAATTCCTTAAATCTTCATTGATAGTTTCATTAAGAAACAATATAGACGCGTTAATTGATTGGGAAAATCAGTATTTTGGCGATTAGAGCGAAAAAATCTGTTACTTCGCATTTCTTGCTTTCCCAAATTCATTTCTGCTTTCGGGAAATCCTCGACTCATTTGTCTGTATCACGTATGAAGACTTTGTATAGATTTAGTGCTAGGGCATTCAACCTTGTGGGACAGGAAGGGGAGCACTTTACAGAAGAGGAGGACCGGAAATAGATAGAAGTCGAATTTTTTTATACAACAATGCTCGAGATAATTTCTATGCAGGCGATTCATTTTGACATTTACTAGATAACCTGTAAAAGTCAAGGCTTTTATCCGTGCTGCTGGCCTGGCCACCACAGACCAGAACTATACCTGGTAATAGTGTGCTAAGAACTCCGGATTTAATTTTTTCGCAATCCTACCTTTTTCTGGTGTCAATTGTTGTACATTTTCTAAAGTCAAAAGCTCCAAAATTTGGACGCGTCACTCAAATTCATTTACTCGCAGAGGATGAAGTAAGCCCCGACGGAAATGGGATTTAGCGTACATGAAACGTTAATTATGGGAACCCTGTTTCCAGGCCCTGAAACTGCTCTCATTAGGAGGAAATTAGCCGAAAACGGGGTTGAGGTGTTAACCTTAACGGACCCTACTTGTGGAAACTGCTTTTGGTACTTCAAACGTTTCTGTTTCCAGATTCGACCCATCGTTTCTATTTCTGGATCTTACTTTTTCGCAATTAATCCTTCTACGTTTTTCTGGTGCTGTCAACTGCCTCGCATTTTTTAAAGTCAAAAGCTCCAAAATTTTGACGCGTCGTTCGAACTGATTTACTTGTCCGGCTTTATATTTATCATTTAGTCTGAATATTCTTTGAAGCTATAGACTATGTTGAAAAAATATCTCTGTCGACTTGAACTAGAAGAATGAATTCTAGTTTAGGTTCAAATAAAATTCTTAAAAAGGCTAATGTGATCTTGTAATTATTAATAAATAGTGAATAATTGCATATTTGACTGCCGTTGCCCCATGCTCTGTAGTTAATAACAGAAACATGAAAAATAATGCATGACTGACTGACTTGACGGATTTTCACATTTCCAGGTTGGAAGCAAAGCCAACATTCGGCCAATTATTTAAAAATTTTATCCTCAAAATTTAACAGAAAAGTAATCCGTTTGTCAAACTTCTCGGGACTCTTCCGATGCCCCATCCTCTTGGTTGGAAATGCGTGCCTGAGCGTGCCACACTTGGCCTCCCATTCCACGCAATTTAAAAGAATTCGATCCTTCGCACTCTCTACCCTTATTGCCTCATCCACTCCTATCTACATAATCTATGGTAACATATTTTGGACAAGAACTTAGTTCGAACTGAGTTCTTTTGAAAAAAGAGAACTTATTTCGAACTAAGTTCTTCTTTTTTGAAGAACTTAGTTCCAAGCTCTAGTTCTAAGGTCCAAGAAGTAGAGACTTATTTCAGAACTAAGTTCGAAAGTTCTTTTTCCCCCGACCTTTTGCCGAGACTAACCCAAACTCATCTAATTGAATGACAGGACTACACAAAGCTAATCAAAGAATCCGACCCCTTAGCTTTATAAAACTTTTTTGCTTATGGGGTCTGCTGCCCAATTGCCAAAATGATTGATATAATTGATCTTCAATACGTTACAAATTGCCTAGAAATTCATGCTTCACCAGTTATCATCTTAGCTTTAGTATTTTTCTTTAGTCCTTTCAGGTACCGTGTTCTCCGAATTAGCCTTATTCGCAGTTTGGTCCACGCAGTCCGCAGTTTTATTTTAAGTCTGTTGTCGACAGCAAGTCAGTCTTGTAATAAATATTATTAGGAAAAATTACGACAAACGATGACCATAAATCATCAAAAAATATATCTTCATTCTTTATCTCGCCAATTTACACCAAAAAGACTAATGGTCGCCATCTTCTCCGTCAGGCTTACCGTAAACTTGCCAATGTCTGGAAATACTGCTATTTTTCCAGAATTTTTAATTTTCCGAAACGAATGTTTGTTGTTTATGCATTTGTAAGCGATTTATGGTTCTCTAAGGTACAGATTTTTCTGTAAATTTTCCATTTTAATCTTGTAGAAAAAAATTGTCATAAATCCTAAAAATAATTTTTTTGACCCGCACTCCTCGTTTTTGAACCCATAAGGCACTTTAGACAAAACTTTCCGGGTTCTCATTAAATCTAGATTCACTCATATTAAAAATTTCGAAAAAGTTAGTAAATTTAAAATAAGGAATAATAATGTTCTGTCTGAGAGTGAAAAGTTTCTCAGATACCACAATCGTTTAAAAACGTTGATTTTATATAATATTCAATGTTTGCAGAATATTTGATAACTCGATAGATTTTATACAATCAAAGTTTTAAACTTTTCTCAGTCTAAAATTAATCTATCTATATATGTTAGAAAAGGAAAGTTTTTTCTTGGAAACACCAAGCGCGCAAAAGTTTGGCGTTCCACATGTCGGTGCAGCTTCGTAATATTTTGCATATTGTGTTTTTAATAAAACAATTCTACATTATCTGCGATAACACAAAAAGATTACGTATAATTAAAAACGGTCCAAAAAGCAAGAGACTCGAAATGAAATACCACAACTGCAAAAACAAACTGATAATAAAAAGAAACATTATCACATATCATATCTCAACCAAAAAAAGACGCCTTTCAAACGACATTCGACCACATGGGTAGTTCTAAAAGGAAACTTGCGATATTAATGAGGAAAAATATATATCGTTTTATTAAATTCACAAAGTTTTAATTATACATATTTGTTATGTGACACCAACATACATTGGCAGTGATCAAATTCTGCTAAAGTCCAAAAATTGCAAATACAAAACACGCCAAAAATTTAATTTTGTGGGCTTAACGATTGACAGGGTCAGACAGATGGCTCTTTTCAGCCAAAAAAGGCCTGAAAAACTATCGCGTAAAACTAGGTTAATCCACAGCTTCTGGACAATTCCAAGCACTTTTACAGAAAATATTCGAATTCTCATCTATATTTGACCTTCCCTTTTACTTATTTTCCATTTGGTTTTCCCATTTATTTGGGAGGCCATGATCATGCGCAAGTCTGAACCATAGGTGGGCAGCACCAAAATTCTGGGGGTGAAAGATTTTTTAAAGATCAAAAAGTGGTCTTTAAAACGGTGGTATGGCGAAAAGACATAATTTTCAACGTTTCTCATCGAGCACTATCCATTGGCATCAAACAATTGCGAAAAAAACAAAAAAATGTACATAAAGAGAATATAAGTTAGTAAGAAATCGGGGCTCAATTTAACCAGTATTCTAAAGATTTCAAAAGTTGATATGTATCGTCATACCGTTTTGGCATTTTTTGTCAAAGCCTAAAAAAACCGGTCTACGACGTTTTGGCGCCGCCGTTTTGGCGCCAGCAACTCATAAATTATTCTAATTAAATCAATTTTGAAGCAATTTTAAAATAAAATCCCTAAATCAGATATTCATAACGTTACAGCTTATTTAAGCCCGAAGTACGTTACCACATTAGTAACCCTTCAAGCATACATTATTCGTACCATTCTGTTTAAGAAGTCACAGAGATCAAGGCTAAAGGCACACTAATTATACTCTCGGAGGTCATTGGCGAATAAGGGATCATACACTCTCGATTTTTGAATTATTTTGTACAGTGAACTTTACATTTTCACACTTAATTACTTTCCTACAAATTTTTCATTTGTCCTTTTTTAGTTTTCTTCATTGCTGACAAATTTTTGAGCGTCGTCTGTGTGTTGAGTCAATTAACAATTAAGGAATCGAGGCCAATTATTCGAATAAAAAGCTTAAATTCGTCAGCCTTTAATGCACGACAGGTTTGAGTACGCGATAAAGTCCAAAAAACTTTTTGAAGGTCAGAAAATTGTAGTACATATACTCGTATGCACAACTGAATTTCGGACTCTTTTTATTAATATAGTCGCATAAAAAATTGAATTGTTTCAAAAGCTCACTTGAGCCTATTTATTTTTAGAAATAGGGTAGGCATTAGGGATGCAACGGATATCCGAATCCGGATCCGGATCCGTTATTATCCGGTATTATTTTGGATACGGATCCGGATCCGGATCTTATTTTTTAAAAATACCAAATCCGGATCCCGATCCGGATCTTAATTTTTCAAAATACCGGATCCGGATCCGGATCCGTTATTTTTACAGTTTCAAAACGGATCCTAAACGGATCCAAGAGATTATGATAAAAGATCATTAAACCTTGAATTGTATTGAAGAAACAACATCATTATGAGACAAAAGCTTTACTGTGATTGACTTGATACTCAAATTCAATGACAGGCAAATTGTATTTAAGAAACAGCAGCTTTTCGGCAACCAAAGAAAATGGTAGATTGCTCAAAGTCATAAGCTCAACTAGCCGCTCATCTATATCAATTGATCTTGCATCATCGTTATTCCATTTTTTACCTTTAAATCGTACATAAGTTAATCAGGAATCCCTCATAAAAATAAAATATTTCATACAACAAGTAAGCATGGGTCCATTGTCATTTGCAATTTTTGTTTTTCATGTTTCAAAGCAGTCTTTTCGCAATCTGCGCGTTTTTTCTGCAAAGGAAAGTAGACATGCCTGACGCGAATCTTCTACAATCTGTGCTTAACAATAATACCTCTTTCCTTTTCTTCGATCTGCTGGGACTCCTCTGCTTTGAACTTTTTACAATCGGCCGCATGCTTAGTTTGCAGATGCTTTTTAATACAGGTGGTACCAGTGTTTTTTTGTACTCGGAAAAGATTTTTCCCGATGTATGAAAACATTTTCCCCGATGTATGAAAAGATTTTTCCCGATGTACAAAAACATTTCGGCGCTTTGCGCCGAAATGAGTAACTGTATGTTTTATATATCTTTATAATGGCAGAAATTGGATTTCAAGAAGAAAAATGTCAAATTTTTCGGCGCTTCGCGCCATTTTAAGATGATAGTGATTTTCGCTCTTGGAGACGCAGAAATTTGCTAAAATACACTACCAAAAGTCGAGCAACTCTGTTTTTAACACATTAAAATCGCTACTGTATCATATTATAGTACCCAAAAATTTGTGTGTACAAAATGTACAAAGATTTTTGGGAAGACAAAAACTGTAAAAAGGTGTGAAATTCCCAAAAATTTCGGGCGCTTAGCGCCGGAATGAGTAATTGTTTGTCCTATATATCTTTAAAATAGCAGAATTTGCGTTTAGAATGGAAAGATGTCAAATTATTCGGCGCTTCGTGCGCGCCGTTCTGAGACAATTTTTAATAATTTTTGGCATCAGAAACCCAGAAATTTGATAAACAAAATACGCTACCTAAGATCGAAAACCCTGTTTCACCAAACTAAAATCGCTACTGTACTATAGTGCACAAAAATTTGCATGTACTAAATGTACAAAGACTTTTGAGCCCATCTTTGTACATGTACAAACGGACCTTGTACAAAAAAAAGACTGGGCGGTATCCTCAACCGCTTCTGGAAAGCTTTGCTGCGCAGAGATTACATTGTGATTAAGATAGGACTATAAATGCTTTTTGGCATTTCCGATTAATGGGAGGAAGACGCCAAATTCGCAGTTTTTTCAAGCTACAGCCGAATCAGTGTTGCCAGGTCCCAAAATTCAGATTCTCCTGCACAGAGGTAAAATTGGGGGAAAATTCTCCTGCAATTCTCCTGAAAATATTTTGATTCTCCTGAAAATTCTCCTGGCTCATATTTTGCAGGAAAGGTTGTACAGCAGATCTACAATTGTATGTACACATGCATATCAAGCATGCTCAGGCCAATTTACCTTGGTTCACCCAACTATTTTATTCTGATCTCTTGCCTGTTAATCCTAAGGACACTCAAGGCTAAATAATGAACATTAATTCTCTCACAAAAAGCTCATGGAGCATATCTGCATTATACAGGCAGATGCAAAAATAATGGAAGACTAATGCTGCACCACAAAGTATAACATTTTATTCAACATCAACAGCTGACAAACATTCAATAACAGATTCCTGATCTTCATCAGGATATACTGCTCAAGGGCCTAAGCTAAAGAGGTCGCATTGTTTACAATACACATTATTCGAAAAAACAGTTTCTGTGCTTAAAACAGTGACCGCCAATTTTCAGTTGCACTTACATCATCAAAAATTTCTGGAAAGAGCCCTGTTTGCAATGTCTTTTGAAAAAATAAATAATACTTTATTACTAATTGTATGTACTTCAGTAGCAAGCAAATCCTTACGTTTTGAAATATATCAAAAAAATGTTTATAGGCGCTTTGCAAACACCGTTTTTTCCCAGCGATTTGGTTGACATTATAGACCGAACCCAAAATTTTTTTCCACTTTTTCCGACTTTTTTCCACATTTTTTGGGAGGTCTAAAAACGTTCAAAATAGAGCGCCTGTGTTGAAAAATCAGTGTTTTTACGTGGAAAATTTTATGTACACATGCAATAGCGGTGTTTGATGCACTTTTTGTATAAAAATTTCGCGCTCTACAAGAATATCACGATCAGTAACGTTATTTATGTTGAAACTTAATTTCCTTCCTTCAGTAAAGCATTTTAGCCAATTCTGAAGTCGTTTTTGACAATTAAAATTATAATTTATCAAATGGCGCGAAGCGCTAGAAAATTTTGAAATTTTAGCTCAAAAACTGTGCAGAAGGTAAGGATTTTCAATCGTAGTGGAGTTCTAGGACCAGATTATCGATAAAAATGCTGCAATTGGCGCCGCGCGGCTCAAACATCAATAACAAGTAAGAATTAAATCAATTCGGCGCGTAGCGCCGAAAATTTTTTGTAGTTTCACCTCTCTGAAACGCATTTTTGCATTACAAAAACTAACCGAATCCGTGCAGAAGATAAGGATTTTCAATCGTAGTAAAGTTCTAGATCAAATTTTCGATAAAAATGCTGCAGTTGACGCGGCGCGGCTCAAATATTAATAAAAAAAATTAAATCAATTCGGCGCGAAGCGCCGAAAAATTTTTGTAGTTTTACTTCTCTAAAACGCATTTTTGCATTACAAAAACTAACCGAATCTGTGCAGAAGATAAGGATTTTCAATCGTAGTGAAGTTCTAGACCAGATTGTCGATAAAAATGCTGCAATTGGGGCGGCGCGGCTTAAGGATTACTAATAAGTAAGAATTTAATCAATTCGGCGCGAAGCGCCGAAAAATTTTTGAAGTTTTAACTCTCTAAAACGCATTTTTAACATTACAAAAAGTTTCCACAAATGCCAACCAAGCCCAAAAATTTTTTCCATTTGCCAAAATTTTGGTTGACAAATAGACCAAAAAGTGGAAAAAAACGGTGTTTGCAAACGTCTATGAAACTGATAAAAACAATTAGACGGTGTGTAAAGCTATGTATTTCTGCACTTCGTGATATTAAGTGAATAAATAAATGAATGAATGAATGATTTACTACGGAAGCACGAAACTTATTTGGATATAGTTATAACTTAACACTTAGGTCTTAACTATGAACGAAATAAAGTCTTAATGTGAAACAACTAACTAACTACAGTAAGTACAGTAAGGAGGTTAATGTATGATAATCATTATAACTTGCTGTTTAAGTTTTGAAAATTCTCCTGAATTCTCCTAGATTTTCAGGATTCTCCTGAATTCTCCTGACATTTTAAAATTCTCCTGCATTCTCCTGCATGTTTACAACTTCTCCTGAAATTTCTCCTGAAAAGCCCATTCTCCTGCTCCTGCTCCTGAAAATTTTAGATTCTCCTGAATTCAGGAGAATTCTCCTGCACCTGGCAACCCTGAGCCGAATTACGATCAATCCGGACCACTGAACCAAGCTCATGCAGCTTTGCTTATTTCATCGTCCTACAGTAATTCTGCTTCTGAAACTAATGAGCACCGTACTTGCGAACAAAAATTTAAGTATTAAAAAAATCAAGCGTTCATAATGCATATTCATGGATCCGTATCCGGATCCGGATCCGTTATTTTGAATTGTATGGATCCGGATCCGGATCCGGATCCGATATTATTGGAAAAACCGGATCCGCTGCATCCCTAGTAGGCATCATGAATTCCGAACTTCCAAGGTTACATACGTAATAATATTATATTGATAATTTTAATCATATTCATTATTTATATATTTAATATTTTGTGTAATGCTAAATACTTTCTGCCGATTATATTCTGCTTTTTTCTTCTAGAATTGCCAATGTGGTGACGAGGATTGCGGTTGAAAATTTTATTTTGATTGAAATATTGTGATTTGGGATTATTTCTTATCAACTATCTGTCGGTTCTGATTCTATACAAGGAGTTATTTTTTTAGCTCCTTTGTGGTTTTTGTTACTTTTGTATTTTTTATCGTAGTTAGCGCAAATTAGTTTTTATTGTCAGTAGAGACTTGATAAGAAATGCAGCGAAAAGTTTCTGCGTATGAACATACGTACTGAAAAGCACTTGCCCATAAAATGTTACAGTCTATTTCATGAAACCTTATGCTCAGATTGGCAAAAAAATTATACAAGAACGAAGCAGCTACAAACGTGGCTTTTTTGGGAAATTACACTGGTAAAGTTCTGCGTATTGCAAGTTTGTATAGTGTTTGTTTAGCGATTAGAACGGGACAGCCACCACCATTCGATCTTAGAGGGGTTTCAGGAGAATCCCCCGAAGAAAAAGAATTTCGCCTCCAAGACTTATTTTCACCCCTTCCCAGAATTTCTAATTTTTCAGACAAATCATAGAAACGATGTTATTTTAAGCTTTCTAGCAATCGCTTAGCTTAAAAGTTTCAAATTCGTAGGCGCGCGCCATATATTCCTTTTTTTGTCTATATTTTGTTTGATTCACTAGTTTATTAATGTCTGCCAAATTTTTTTATCTTTTTGTGTTGTAGAAAAAATGTCGCCAGAAGCATTAAAAATGGTGTTTTTGACACATACCGATCGTTTTGAGCTCAAAAAGAGCACTTTAGAAAAATTATTCATTTCACCATCCCAGGATTTCGATGGTGTGCTGAGCATGATGGTCATCATTGCTATATTTTGTATTCACTAGCGTATGAAAAAGTATTAGAATGCTTCAATAAACGAACAGGAAACATCCCAGACGAACACTTGGCCTTGCACATTGGCAAGCTGGATGTCCCTAACAAATGGGCCATTTGACTCCAAATAGGATGGATGCAGCTGTTGCCAATATCATTCCCAAAGACGATACTCCATAAAAGAGCAATCGTTGACGTGCTCTGAATTGAAATCGAAGAAATGCTGGCCGTTCAGCTGATTTGCAGGCCTGAAAAGCGTACGTATGGCCCTGTACAACTGCTCGCGCGTTTCGATCATTAAGGTACGTCGAACGTGATTTTCGTGCACGTATGGTGCTGAAAGTGGGATACGCTCCCTGTTTGCCAACCACCACCTACATTTGAGCATAGATGCGGTTGTAGTGGTTCGGCGTTTTTCAGCTTGTGAAGGTTCGCAAAGATTGGGCGTTAGGTGCTCGTTGTTTCCGAAATATCGCATCTGTAAAGGCAGCTCACCAGCGCAATACTGCTTTTCAGCAGCCACAGCCTTGAGCGCTACAAGGAAATTGGCGGCGGAGTAGTCGTTTCCGAGGTGAAGCAGCGTACGATCTCGGCCCACGAGGTTTGTTTCCATTGTGGCACGTTGTTCAGCCATGGTTCTGCAAAAGGTGTAACATTAGTTAATGGTACGGCAAGTGCCGATTAAGACCCAATTAATAAACGAACAGGCACACACTCCCTCAAATTCCTTTCCTGGCCCGGTAATTCCTCAAAACTTATAACTACTGCCGGACACATGGGTTGACGCAGTAGCTTAACTAAAACAAAACCACCTGGTACATATGCGTACTTTTCAGCAATGAGATCGGACTAGGGCAACTTAGGGGTAGGTAAGAGATGATTGCGGTGCACTAGATATTTGATTAAGGGATTATGCAAATAAATGATTCGAGCCGTTTTGGGCGTTGGCAAAGAAACTATGCAATATGGACCTATTTGCTCAGGCGAAAGTTTTCCAATTTCGGGTTGAATGACTGCTTTATTAATAAGATATACGATATCATTGACTGCAAAATTACTTTTGTGCGCCATCTAGTCATATTGCTTTTTCTGCTGGTAAGATTTTTGCTAGCAATATCGTGCAAATTAAGAAGCGTGTCTTTAACTCAGCGAGATATTTTTCAGCGACATTAGGAAGATAAGGATTTAATGTGAGGTCACTTAATAGCTGTATATCGAGTGGAAACAAAGGTTCATGACCGTACAGCATCTTGAATGGCGAAATATTCGTAGATGACTGCGGCGTTGTGTGATATGCAAATAATGTGAAAGGCAAGAACTGTTCCCAATTGTACTGATTTTTTGTACTTAGTTTAGAAAGTCTATCAATGAGTATTCTATTATACCGTTCAACTAGCCCATCACACTGAAGGTGATAAGGGGTTGTGAAAAGTTGTTGCACATTTAATAATTTGCAAACTTCCGAAATTAGGGCTGATGTAAAATTTGAACCTTGATCAGTCAAAAATCGTTTTGGGACTCCATGTCTTGGGATGACTTCGCGCAATAATAGATTTGCGATAGTGGCTGCTTTAATATCAGACACTGTAAACGCTTCGACATACTTAGTAAAATAGTCCATGAAGACAACAATTTGATTGTTTCCGGACGTCGAGCGCAGCATATGTAAACAATCACACGCAATTAGCTCAAAAGGTGCTGAGACTTTGATGGGTTGCAGGGGTATCGCGGTAGGATTATTAGCTACGTTACACTGCAAACACACCTCACAGTTCTTACACCATGCAAGCACATTGTTCTCCATTCTAGGCCACCAGTAACGGAGCTGAATGGCCGGTCTTAGCGCGCCGCTAGGGACTTGCTGATTAAGTACTTGCAGTATGTACGGATACCTAAACCGGCAGCATGCTGCCGGGGAAGATACCCAACACACAACAACTACGAAAGCAACAACCCACAATAAGTACCTTCAGGGCTTACCTAAGTACCTTGCTACAATTAGCGCTGGTCTGGGTGCTACGGCAATATGCCTTTATTCTACCTCTCGACCCTAAGTACCTACTACCTAAAATCTCCACGGACGTAGCAGGTCCGGTACTAGGAGATTGCGGGAGGAAATTCCGACCGCAGTACTCAACACAGGAGTAATTAGATAACCCTGGAATTTGCCCGAGGTCCTTAGACCTATTTTAGACCAAAAGAATATTTTTCGCGATAAGAACCAAGATGTTTCGCTCTAAAATACCTAAGGCGAAATAAATTACGAATTTTGATTTTAATAGCACTCTGAACGATTAACACAACAACAAAGAGCTCGGGTCCGGGCTGTCATCTTCTATAAAAATTATGTTATAATTTTTATAGTTTTTTAGTTCGAAAAAGGAATGAAGAATTTTGATGAAAAGGAATTACGTAAAAGGTTTTACCCAAAATAAATCCGGCAAAGGCAAAGTCGAGGCCGGCCAAACCAAATCCCACAACTACCTGCGATATAATGCACCTCTAGGTAGTTATTTTTCTAATTTTATGTACACCAAACAAATTATGCTAGACTATGGCGCTCACAAAGTCGAAGACGACATGCCAGGGAATAAAAGAGGCACCAACGCTACTCAAGCCGAACGAATAATGGCTGAGGGGGTATTACAGTAAAAGGAAAAAGGGATTATATTTTTAAGACAAGAAAGAGCGCCACTTGCGCTATGGATTTTTCCGTTCTCTGCACAGGCTTAACGTGAATAGCGGTCATGTCGCCTATGTTTTTAATGTAAAGAAAGAAAAGGGGATTTGTATGGGTTCCACAGGCAACTCGCATATGCGTGTCTCTCGCAACACGTAGCGATGTAAGGTCCAACCAATTGACGCTGCGTGACTGGATAGCCTCCGCACGTCCTACTGTCGGATTCTATCCGACTACAAAGTGGTCGACATATAAATGGCTGGATCGCCAAAATGGAACTCAAAGACCGGATGGTCACAACTAAACACACTAGAATGCGTTTTAGCCGTAAGTGTAAACGGCCCGTGTAGATACACTATCTACATTCCCTACTTACTGTAGGTCATTTAGGGATCATTGTAGCTAAATAGGAAGGAAGGGTTTTTCAATATAATTTCTTACGGCATAATTTATTCTCGCCTTCCAACAGATCATGCAACATACGGATGGAATTCGCGCATTCCGCTTGTCATAAATCAACCGTTAAAACACAATAGACCATAGTCTGTTTCATTTATTCGAGAGCTTTTTCAGTAAACGTTTTTGGAGGCTACAGTAACCCCTTCTTTCTTATTTATTGTAGCTCGCTAAATCTCACTGTAGCTACGCAGCAAAGATGGGTTTTCAAGAACATTTTTGCGACATAATTTATTCCCGTCTTCCAGCAGATAAATTAACTTACAGATAAAAATCACAATATTCAGCTTATACTAAGTTGACACTTTAAACACAATAGAGTAAAATGTTAAGACACGCCCCAAACTTCCGCATAGTGTAGAGGTAAAACGTCCGCTTGTCGTCAAAGCAACCCGGGTTCGACCCCAGCCACATTTTTCTTTAGCGTTTACTGTAGTAAGGTCCCAGCACTGATTAATTGCTTAAATTTAATTTATACTAGCAAATGGGGCGCTTCGCTGCTCCATCTGCTAGAGTGTTTGTAAACAAATAATATCTTAATCCAGTAATTAGTATAAAAAATTGAATGACTCGAGCGGTTTTTATATTTGTTATATCTAGCTGAGCTGCCCGGCGTTGCCCTGGCTGAACTTAGGCCTGATAGCTGTATGGGACTGAGATGTCTCTTGTATTTTTTATTTTTCGGGACTTTTGAATTTTTGGGTATTTCTAAAAAATTGCTGGTAAAAACATATTGTATTTTTAAATTTTTTAAAACTGTCTTATGTCAACCATTTCTTTGATTAGATCCATATTCTGACGTTATAGAATGGTTCTGAGAATTCTTTATCCTAAATCATATTTTTGATGTTCTGGGATGTTCTGGAAATTATACCATTAGATGGTTTGGTATGTTTACAAATTTTGTTTGATAATAACCATATTTTTAACGTTTTGGAATATTAAAAAACTTTTTGTCCAAAACCATACTTTTGATGATTTGGAGGTATAAAAATTTTTTTTTGTCAAAACCATATTTTTGATGTTTTGGGGTGTTTAAATAATTTTTTTGGTCAAAACCATTTTTTTGATGTTTTGGGATGTTTAAAGATTTTTTTGGTGCAAACCATATTTTTGATGTTTTGGGACACCAATCTTACAGCACAGGATATGTTATAGCACTGGGTATGGTATATCACGTCCTATCTTGTAGCACGGGGTATGTCATATCACGTCCTATCCTATAACACTGGGTATGTTATATCACGTCCCATCTTATAGCATGGGGCATGTTATATCACGTCCTATTGTATAGCATGGGGTATGTTACATCACGTCCTACGTTGTATGGCACTGAGTATGTTGTATCACGTCCTATCTCGGCAGCGTTCGGGTTCAATTTCAGCGGCAATATTTAACTTTGCCCCTCATTGTAAACAAATGCAAAAAGTTGCATATTAAATTAGCCACTAGAAGCAAAAACATTTGGATTTGTATTTTCGACAGCCGTATGTTTGCTGCTTCTGGATTGCTTCGCATTAAATTTCATGCGCGCTGGCTTTACAAGGTCGTAAATCTGGACTTGCGTGCAAGCTCTTCTTCAGTGATTTATCCATGTTTATAAAGTACCCAAGATACGTGATTTCCTTTCAGCCCGTGTATGTAAACAAATGAATATTAGTAGTGTTTGTAAACAAATAATATCTTAACCGGTAATTAGCTATATAAAAAATTGAATGACTTCGAGCGGTTTTTATATTTTTTATATCTAGCTGAGCTGCCTCGGCGTTGCCCTGGCTGAACTTAGGCCTGATAGCTGTATGGGATTGAGATGTCTCTTGCGATTTTTTTATTTTTTTCGGGACTTTTGATTGCTTTTGGGGCATTTCTAAAAAAACTGCTGGTAAAAACATATTGTATTTTTTAAATTTCTTGCAACCGTCTGATGTCAACCATTTCTTTGATTGAATCCAATATTTCTGGACGTTATAGAATGGTTCTGAGAATTCTTTATCCTAAATCATATTTTTGATGTTCCGGGGATGTTCTGGAAATTATACCATTAGATGGTTTGGTATGTTTACAAATTTTGTTTGATAATAACCATATTTTTAACGTTTTGGAATATTTAAAAAATTCTTTTTGGTCCAAAACCAGTACTTTTCGATGTTCTGGAGGTATAAAAATTTTTTTTGGTCAAAACCATATTTTTGATGTTTTGGGGTGTTTAAATAACTTTTTTGGTCAAAACCGTTTTTTTGATGTTTTGGGATGTTGAAAAGATTTTTGCTGGTGCAAACCATATTTTTGAGGTTTTGGGACACCAATCTTACAGCACAGGATATGTTTATATGCACCGTGGTATGGTATCACGTCCTATCTTTTAGCATGGGGTATAGTCACATCGCGTCCTATCTCCTGTAAAACACTGGGTATGTTATATCACGTCCTATCTTATAGCATGGGGCATTTTATATCACGTCCTATTGTATAGCATGGGGTATGTTACATCACGTCCTATTGTATAGCATTGAGTATGTTGTATCACGTCCTATCTTATAGCGTCGGGTTCAATTTTGTATAATGTTTAACTTTGCCCTCATTGTAAACAAATGCAAAAAGTTGCATATTAAATTAGCCACTAGAAGCAAAAACATTTGATTTTGTATTTTCGAAAGCCGTATGTTTGTTGCTTTCGATTGCTTCGCATTAAATTTCACGCGCGCTGGTTTACAAGGTCAAAAATTTTGGACTTGGTGCAAGCTCTTTTTCAGTGATTAATCATGTTTATAAGTACCCGTACGTGATTTCCTTTCAGCCCGTCTCATACGTGTTTTATGATGCCAGATCGTACATTTAAAGTAGCGAATATGGAATGGCGGTCCCAGAAACCCCAGGGGCCAAATTTTGGAAGCAACAGACAATCTGTGCTTCTGCAAAAAGACAAAACCTAAATTTTACGCTATGCATAGGGTACCTTTGGGCTCCCGTATCTCAGAAACCAATCCGTGAATTTTCTTCAAATTCTACGGTAAGGTCGGTCATAAGATATCCAATTATTGGTGAAAACTTTAAAAAATTTAATTACCGCGATTTGAGATATTTGATAAAATATACTTGTAAATCACGTTTTTCTTACAGCATCACATCATTTACACTCTAGTGTAAAGTGGTTCACACCAGTCGATAACGCATAAAAAGTTGATCTAGGGTGGCTTTAAAATTTTACCCTGCGGCAATTGCATAAGCGGCTAGAGCTGCCAAAACCTTTTACTTAAATCCGTAGTTTCCGGGTTTCAGAATCCGATCGAGCCATTTTAATCAAAAAATTGTAATTAGCGCCCGAAAATACCCATTGAGTGAAAATATAAGTATCACAAAATTATCCAGTAAAAACTTTTTTGCCTCACACACACACACACACTTACACACAACTCGAAATTAATATTATAGATGGGCGGATTACTGCATTAAAAATGGAAGACTTCCAGCCACTCGCCCTCGCTGAGCTGATCTACCGAATTACAGTAATTCGTCTTGTTTCGCTTACTGTAGCCTTTAAAAAAATTGAATAAAAAGTTCTCGAAAAATGAAACAGACTATAGCATTTAACAGATCGCCAAAAACTCCCGCGCTTAGCATAGTGGTAGAACGTCTGATTGCCGTCGAAACAACACGTGTTCAATTCCTGCTGCAAGATTATTATTCAGTGCACTTACTGTAGTATGTCACAGCATTGCTTAGATGCTTGAATTAAGTCTGTATGCACGGTTTAGTGCATAAACAAAAATACTCGCAGGCAGCTAATTTCTGAAGAATAAATTTAGGCATTTGTTATTCTTGACATTTACTGATCATCGAGGATCGATAAAGTTAACTTGTTAGGGTACTCGCTGGCTGTCCTATCTACATACCCGAGGTTCCGTCCCTGTGATCATCATGGGCAGCGCAGCGACCAAATTCTGGGAGGATCCGATGGGGCAAAATTGCCGAAGACAGCACCAAAAATTCAATTTTTGAGGGTGTATCGATTTTTTTGGGAGTGCGGTCTGCCAGAAATTCTGGGGGTGCAAGATTTTTCAAAGGTAAAAAAATGGCCTCAAAAGTGGTGGTATGGCGAAAAAACACCATTTTTCGACGTTTCTCGTTGAGCACTATCTATTAGCATCAAAAAAATTGCGAAAAAACGAAAAGATTATTAAAAATTGAATTTTGATTCCTGGGGAAGGTATTTTGGTTTCTCGGGGGAGGGGGTGCACACCCCCAAAACCCCCACGCCCAGGTGTGCGTGTGACCCATTTGATGGAATTGTCGATTTTCGAAAAAACGCAAAAAGTGTGCTATTTAAGCGTTTTTGAGCTCTAAAGCGCCAAATTTTCGGCCTATATAAGAATTCTTTGGCTATATTTTGTTCAATTTACTCATTTTTTTTGGATTTTTTCGAGATTTTTTGTTTTTATGTTCTATAGTCTGTTCCATTCAAAAAGGCATATTTTCGCTTTGCGCCTTACTACCATACGTGGGCAGCAAGAAAATTCTGGGGAGGGGGTGGGGGATGCAAGATTTTTTGAAGGCCAAAAAATGGCCTTTAAAAATGGTGGTATGGCGATAAAAACACCATTTTTAGACGTTTCTCATCAAGCACTATCCATTGGCATCAAAAATTGCGAAAAAACGAAAAATTTTCAAAAATTGAATTCTGGGGGGTATTTTGATTTCTGGGGTATTGTCGAGTGGGGGGGGGTGCATACCCCCAAAACCTCCTTCCACGCCCAGGTGTGCTTACAACAGTAGCACAATATTTTACGGTGACAGTTTGTTAGATGCGCCGCTTGATAAGCAAAGCATTTTATACATCAATAAGAAGAGTATAGAAGCAATCAGCTAAGCTACGATGGCTTAAGCGGAGAAGCCATTTGGCAGTGAAAAACTATTACAGTAGTAAGAACTTAACGAAAATGGGCCGATTGGAATGAAAAATACTTTAGAACAATGGAGCACCGCATTTAGACATGATTCTTAAGCCGAAAAGAAGCACTTTCTTAAATTTTTCGACTGACCCTCAGAATTTCGGTTGTGCACATACATACATGTACATATTGTTCCGTAGAATTTATTTTGATTTAATTGTTACGTATAATATTGTTCATAATAATCTCTTACCTTCTGGAAGATTTTTAAAGTTACATGGTCATTCGCGTATCACAACGGCATTTGCAAATCGAAGATCTATTTAGAAAAATTTCTGACTTGATTGTGAAAAGTATTGTTTTTGCTACTAGATCAGCCAGAATTTGAGAACGGATCTTCCAAAATATAATCAAAATTCTATTCTCCAAATGTTGAGACACTTAAGAAAAATTTAAAAAAAGGCTGATTTCGGGAATTTTTTGATAGCGCACCCGTAGTGATGTAAAAGATCCAGATTTTTAGCCAGATCCAGATCCAGATAAAGATCGGGTTCAGATTTCTGGCAGATCCAGATCCAGATCGTTTTGGCCAGATCAAAATTTGGAAAAGATCCTGATACAGATACAGATCCAGGTAAAAATATTTTTTGTGCAGCAATTTGTATTGCTGAAAAGAAGGGCGGGAAGCGCCCGGAGCCCACATGGATTGGCGGTCTCGGGTGGCAGGGACTAATATAAGACCCCAAAGGGATCTCGGGGCAGAGCCGAAAGGAAAATTTGCATTTTAGAGCTTTTACATAAAAATGACATCAGTCAAAAATTAAGTCTCAAAAAGCAAAACTCGCCAAAAGTTTAGACTTTTGCCAATGGGCATGAAATCGGGCGCATAAATAATGCGTAAAAATTATTAAAACAGCTTTAATTGACAAATCTCAAACAAAAGTGGCATTAAATATTCAGTGGGAACGTGAGATGTCTGGAATTTGGCATCATTGTGGTTCAACAGGAGAAACAAATGCTTCTTTTCGATCGCTTGTAAGAAAGAAAGGTGTATTATTTCAGGGGGATATCACCTTCCACACTGGGCGTGGGGTTTGGGGGGTATGCACCCACCCAGAAACCGAAATACCCCCCCCCCCAAATCAAAATACCCCCAGAATTCAATTCTTGAAATGTTTTCTGCAGTTTTTTTCGCAATTTTTTGATGCCAATGGATGTGTGCTTGATGAGAAACGTCGATTAATGGTGTTTTTATCGCCATACTACCATTTTTAAGGCCATTTTTTGACCTTCAAAAATCTTGCACCCCTCCCAGAATCTTTTGCTGCCCACGTATGGATATCACTGTCAAATAATGCAAACAATACATTTACCTAGCAACACAAAATGCAATACTATGAAGAAACCAGCTTAATTTCAATTCAAGAAAGAAAAATGCTGTTAAAATTCATGAAAAATGACAGATGCATCTACTAAAACTATACATGAACAGCATAGAAATTCTGGGGTCAAGGTCAAATTTTTTCTCAAACATCAAAATAGCGATAAAAATAGCCCATGGGCATTAAAAACATTGTTTTTAGACGTTTCTCGATGTCGCGCATCGACTGAAACAACTTTTTCAACAAAAATGTTTCGAAAAAACTTTAGATTTTCCCATTTTTAGGCAAAAAAGTCTCTCAAAGGTCAATTCTGACGATAATTTATGTGAAAAAACAACCTTCAATACATTTTTATCCCTTAAGTTACTCTTCTGCAGAGCTTCAAAATTTTTCCGAAAGCAAAAAATTATGGGGGGCCAGCGGCACTTTTGAGCCATTCTGGGTGGTCAGCACGGATCTGGGGGTCAAAACCCCCAGCAGACCCCCTCCCACCCTTGCGTGCATGGGTGATATCTCAACAGCTCTCACCAGCCCCACCGTCCCAACAGCCCCACCGTCCCAACAGTCCCATCAGTTCAAACAGCCCCACCATAAACTCCAACAGCCCCACCCGCCCCAACAGCCCCACCGGTCCCAACAGCCCCACCGCCTCAACAGCCCCACCAATACTCGCAATAGCCCCACCACCCCAACAGCCCCACCAATCCCAACAGCCACACCAACACAACAGCCCCACCGTCCCAGCAGCCCCAACAGTAATCCCAACAGCCTCACCATTACTGCAATCGCTATTATACTATATAACAAAATCAGCCAATATTAATTTTTTATGCAAGATATTTTTTGGCTATTTTCCGAATTCGTATATTTCATCAGGCCCATAAACGAGTGTGCAGGTTTACATTTTCAGAATAAGTCTACCTGAGAAACTGGTAGACCTGTCAGAATTGAAGCTTCAGCATTTGAGCGCAATCCAGATTTTGCCTCATTCGAGTCTATCTCGGCAAGATTGGATTCCTGCTCATTATAGTCTACTTTACACCGTCAAAAAAAATGAAAAATGTTCTAGTGAAAAAGGAAAGATAGTGTTAAAATTGAAGGAAAATCAAATATTTCACGCTATCTGCTTCAAAAGAGCCAGAAAATGTGGATTAGCGTAGTTTTTACGCTATTTTAACATTCATACCAGTTTTGAGGTCAATTTTTGGCTCAAAAACTCCTCTCTCCAGACTGGTCGTGCTGTGCATCTATGATTATAACAGTGGGGCAGTTGGAACCAACATTGGCAGCGAACAAATTCTGTGGGTCTGGTGGGTTAAAGTGACTGGCAAACGTGCTAAAAATAATATTCTTGGGGTCTAACATAATTTGGGGGATTTCCAGAATTTTGGGTCCAAACATTCCTTCCGCACGCTTATGCGTGCTTATGACAGTGCGACTGTTGGAACGGTAGGACTGCTGAAGCGGTGGAACTGCTAAGAATTGGTGGGGCTCCTGGGACTGGTGGGGCTGTTGGGATTATTGGTGGGGTGTTAAGACCGTGGGGCTGTTGGAACGGTGGGGTTGGTAGGACGGTGAGACTGTTGGGATTTGTAGGGCTGTTGGATTGGTGGGGCTGTTGGGATTGGTGAGCTGTTAGGATTGGTGGGGCTGTTGGGATTGGTGGGGCTGTTGGGATTGGTGGGGCTGTTAGGATTGGTGTGGCTGTTGGGATTATTGGTGGGGCTGTTGGGACGGTGGGGCTGTTGTGACTGGTGGGGCTGTTGGGATGGATGGAGCTGTTGGGATTTTTGGTGGGGCTGTTGGGATGGTGGGGCTGTTGAAACAGTGGGACTGCTGGGGCTGTTGAGACACAATCCAAGCATGCAAGGCTACAACTAATTATATAACCTACCCACAGTAAATCGTAAAACAGAAAGAATACCATCGCGCAAAAATAACTTTCTGATCTGTTTAACCAGATATAACTTGACTAAACAGATCCAGATCCAGATAAAGATCGGGTTCTGATTTTCTGGCACATCCAGATACAGATCAGATAACCAGATCAGCAAATAACCAGATCCAGATCCAGATGATCTGGATCTGGATAAAAAGTTAAGATCCAGATGATCTTTTACATCACTAGGCACCCGGGAGCGCAATTTATTTGCCTAAATTGGTGTCGGTCCCTCCCTAAATAGGACGGCCAGCTACGTTCCTAAGCATCAGACGTGTTCTTGGGGGAGAATTCCCCCGCAAAATGGATGGCTGTGACCTCCCCCAGAATTGTTGATTTTCCGTAAAAGTTGGTAAAAGTTGCAAAAAGTGTGCCCTTTTAAGCGTTTTAAGCTCATTTTTGGCTCAAAAATCTCAAATTTTCGGCAGCTTCACGCCATATACACATTTTTTACTATGTTTTACTCAATTTACTCAATTATTTCAATTTTGTTTGAAAATCCTTTTACGTTTCGATGGTTTTCGATAGAAAGAGCATCGTCCGAAACGCCAAAAAACGTGTACCCTTCGTTTCTTAGCCTAAAAACTTTTTACAAATTTTTTGGGCCTGACCCTCAGGATTCCCATCCTGTACATAAATGGTTAGCACCAAAGAATTTAGGTAATACGGCGCGAGAAGAATGAGCGAGATAACCGTGCAAATAAATGCAATAGTGCATAACGATACAGCGGAAAGTTTACTAGCTCATATATGTAAAATGCCGAAGCAGAAGAAAGTACCTGTACCTACATCATCTTATCATCCTAGCATAACACGTGTAACTGCAGAGCCATAATAAACAGCATGATACGAATGTCATAATTCACCTATTGAGCCTTTTAGCTGAATATTGTTTAAATATTGCCATGAAAATGTGATACTGATCTCAAGCTGAATCGGCTACTTTACACAGGCCAAGGTTTTCTTTCAAGCTCTTCACCAAACACCAGTGAAAAGTATTTTGAGAATACCTACGCCTTCTTTTCAAGAGGCCGCAGGATATACATACTTCGATTTTTCTGTTGCTTTGAGAAATCTGATTTTTAGCAGATTCTTATGATTTATTGAGCGCATAGGTGACTTTTTCCGAGTCCCCTCTTTTCATGTCTTTGATAATTCGCAATTCCAAGTATATTCGTCCTTTTTTTTCATCAGAGCATTTTTCTTTGCTAGTACCCTACTTTTAATTAGCATGATTTGAGTAAATCAGTCAGTAAACACACATGGTAGCATGCCACAAACATGGCCACAGTCGAAGAACGCGCAAGAAGATATTGTTCTGAACATCAGTGTAATGGAAATTCTGTACACCAAGTAGAATAGAACAAAAAGGTTTGAACTACACGCATAAAATAACATACGTTACAAGATGCTTAGTCAACAAAGCACATGTTTTTGCGAGTTTATTCTCTGCGCTAACCACAGTAAACATCTTATCTATTCAAGAGGAAACACGCTACTTTTAAACAATTTAGCTTAGGTAGCATAAACGACTTAGCCTTTTTTTGTAAACACCCACTGATAACGCGAGTCCTATAAAAGCCCAAGGCCAAAGCCAGAGAGACGGCAGCAGTCGACGATAATTCACGATATTCCGACTTTAATTATATTCATTCGACTATGATTGTATTATAATTTGTATATAGTTGGTGATTATTAATAAAATTATACATAATGTGCCACGACGTATGTTACACTGAAGGTCGCAACAGAGATTCGTTCGACTGTGATGTATTTTATTTGCTATAATTATATTTGTGTCACAATATCTATTTCATAATGTGTATTTTAACCGTACAGAATTCAATGAGGCACTCACCACATTTTTACTTTCCTTTTGATTTTAAATCAACCAATCCCACACCCCAAACCCTTCTTATTATATACGTATATGTGTGTGATGCACTACATATTATATTATCACGATCTTAGAGAAAAAAATTGACAAATTACATTATCTTGTTATTACATTCTCAAAGATTTAGACAAAGAAATATTCTTTTTATGAATAAACTCAGATTAAAGCGAACACATAGAACTTCTACCCCTTAACAACGTTTGTGGCACATAAAATCAGATCAAAAAAATTAATTTGTACGTAATTATATGCTAGAAATTCCGGTTTGGTAAAAAAACACGGAGAAAGCTTTTATTCTCCTGTGGTGCACCGGAAAAAGAGCGATCTCGTTATTTTGTATTAATTGTGCTGTTGGCAGGGTGGAAGGAAAATGAGAAGCCATTACATAAAATCCCTGGTTCATTGAAATGTTTTGGTTCTCTTTCCTGTTGTAAATTATGTCGCACCCGTTGGCCTGGGAAAACCAGGTGATCCTAAATGATAGGATAATAAAATTGCGAATGTGCTGAGGGGTGGTTCAATGAACTAATGAACGCGCCCAGGTCACTAACGCACAATGGGGGCACTGGCCCTATATTGTCGAAAATGCATGTTTTGTGGCAGACGTGTCACTTGTTTAAGATAGGCAGACGTGCCTTATGGCGTTCATGTACCCCGAGTTATTACACATTGGAAGCTTCAGTTTGAATTAAGGCCATATTTTTATAGGCACTGTGCGTGTATATATTTATGAGCTTAACGCTGATAAAGCTTATGTTATGGAAGCTTGTGTATATGTATATTTCCAACCTCTCGCTTTGTGTCAGAATGATTGTGTATCCAATCCCAATTCCAGAAAGAAAAATTTATATGAAAGTTTCCTGTCTTGAATTGAGCTTCTTTAGAAAATAAAAGCATACGTTTAGAGTTCTGAGAAAAAAATGCGCCATGCATAGCAGAAGCATTAACTAGAAAGCTTGAATACACGTGCTAATTTTAACAGAGTAGAATGGTTAAAGTTATCACTTGAAATGAGTTTACACTAAAGTGCGTTAGACCAATATCAATACCACTCCCAAAACCGCATGTAAAACTCACCTTTTTGGAATTCATTCCCAGAAATTTACCATTTTAGTGCTGAAAATTTTGAGAAGCAAAATTTTGATGAACTTGTCATCGCCCTAGCATATACATTAGTTCATTAAAAGGACGTTGTTCAGTAAATACAGATTAAATTAATAATTTTTTGCACGTCAAGGTGTTTAAAGATGCGCGAAAATAAAGCAGTCAGTAATTGTAACGATCTAAACCAATGTCATTATCAGAGAGCTTAGCTCACTAGCATCAACTTTACATCAAATTAAGCAAATTTTTTAAAGAACAACATGAAAGTATGATTCCAAAACAGCAAGAAAAGTGTAAGCGAATCAAATTGTAATAGCGTAAAACAATATATGAATAGATAAATGTGTGCTTTAAGATTATATCTGTAGCAAAGTTTATGATGAGAAAGTACTCTACAATATCTAGTTCCTAAAATTTAAGAATAAAGTTTTGCGGAATTAATCTAAATCTATGCCAAACTCAGCCACACCCAGTATCTACACCTAGATCTAACCCTTTAAGTTTTATTAAGGTCGGGAGGTGTGTAATGGAAATTCTGTACACCAAGTAGAATAGAACAAAAAGGTTTGAACTACACGCATAAAAAACATACGTTACAAGATGCTTAGTCAAACAAAACATATTTTTTGCTAGTTTACTCTCTGCGCTGACCACAGTAAACATCTTATCTATTCAAGAGGAAACATACAACTTTTAAACAATTTAGCTTAGGTAGCATAAACGACTTAGCCTTTTTTTGTAAACACCCACTGATAACGCGAGTCCTATAAAAGCCCAAGACCAAAGCCAGAGAGAGCAGTGCAGCAGCCGACGATAATTCACGATATTCCGACTTTAATTATATTCATTCGACTATGATTGTATTATAATTTGTAATATAGTTGGTGATTATTAATAAAATTATATACATGTGCCACGACATATGTTACACTGAAGGTCGCAACAGAGATTCGTTCGACTGTGATGTTATTTTATTTGCTATAATTATGTTTGTGTCACAATATCTATTTCATAATGTGTATTTTAACCGTACAGAATTCAATGAGGCGCTCACCACATTTTTACTCTCCTTTCGATTTTAAATCAACCAATCCCAACCCCAAACCCTTCTTATTATATACGTATATGTGTGATGCACTACTTATTATATTATCACGATCTAAGAGAGAAAAATTGACAAATTACATTATCTTGTTATTACATTCTCAAAGATTTAGACAAAGAAATATTCTTTTTATGAATAAACTCAGATTAAAGCGAACACATAGAACTTCTACCCCTTAACAACGTTTGTGGCACATAAAATCAGATCAAAAAAATTAATTTGTACATAATTATATACTGGAAATTCCGATTTGGTAAAAAAACACGGAGAAAGCTTTTATTCTCCTGTGGTGCACCGGAAAAGAGAGATCTCGTTATTTTATATTAATTGTGCTGTTGGCAGGGTGGAAGGAAAATGAGAAGCCATTACAAAAAAACCCTGGTTCATTGAAATGTTTTGGTTCTCTTTCCTGTTGTAAATTATGTCGCACCCGTTGGCCTGGGAGAACCAGGTGATCCTAAATGATAGGATAATAAAATTGTGAATGTACTGAGGGGTGGTTCAATGAACTAATGAACGCGCCCAGGTCACTAACGCACAATGGGGGCACTGGCCCTATATTTTCGAAAATGCATGTTTTGTGGCAGACGTGTCACTTGTTTAAGAAGGCAGACGTGCCTTATAGCGTTCATATACCCCGAGTTATTACACATTGGAAGCTTCAGTTTGAATTAAGGCCATATTTTTATAGGCATACGCGTGTATATATTTATGAGCTTAAGCTGATAAAACTTATGTTATGAAAACTTGTGTATATGTATATTTCCAACCTCTCGCTTTGTGTCAGAATGATTGTGTACCCAATCCCAATTCCAGAAAGAAAAATTTATATGAAAGTTTCCTGTCTTGAATTGACTTCTTAAGAAAATAAAAGCATACGTTTAGAGTTCTGAGAAAAAAATGCGCCATGCATAGCAGAAGCATTAACTAGAAGCTTGAATACACGTGCTAATTTTAACAGAGTAGAATGGTTAAAGTTATCACTTAAAATGAGTTTACACTAAAGTGTGTTAGACCAATATCAATACCACTCCCAAAACCGCATGTAAAACTCACCTTTTTGGAATTCATTCCCAAAAATTTACCATTTTAGTGCTGAAAATTTTGAGAAGCAAAATTTTGATGAACTTGTCATCGCCCTAGCATATAATTAGTTCATTAGAAGGGAGTTGTTCGTAAACAGATTAAATTAATAATTTTTCGCACGTCAAGGTGTTTAAAGATGCGCGAAAATAAAACAGTCAGTAATTGTAGCACCAATGTCATTATCAGAGAGCTTAGCTCACTAGCATCAACTTTACATCAAATTAAGCAAATTTTTTAAAGAACAACATGAAAGTATGATTCCAAAACAGCAAGAAAAGTGTAGCGAATCAAATTGTAATAGCGTAAAACTATATATGAATAGATAAATGTGTGCATTAAGATTATATCTGTAGCAAAGTTTATGATGAGAAAGTACTCTACAATATCTAGTTCCTAAAATTTAAGAATAAAGTCTTGCGGAATTAATCTAAATCTATGCCAAACTCAGCCACACCCAGTATCTACACCTAGATCTAACCCCTTAAGTTTTATTAAGGTCGGGAGGTGTGTAATGGAAATTCTGTACACCAAGTAGAATAGAACAAAAAGATTTGAACTACACGCATAAAAAACATACGTTACAAGATGCTTAGTCAACAAAGCACATGTTTTTGCTAGTTTACTCTCTGCGCTGACCACAGTAAACATCTTATCTATTCAAGAGGAAACATACAACTTTTAAACAATTTAGCTTAGGTAGCATAAACGACTTAGCCTTTTTTTGTAAACACCCACTGATAACGCGAGTCCTATAAAAGCCCAAGGCCAAAGCCAGAGAGAGCAGCAGTCGACGATAATTCACGATATTCCGACTTTAATTATATTCATTCGACTATGATTGTATTATAATTTGTATATAGTTGGTGATTATTAATAAAATTATACATAATGTGCCACGACGTATGTTACATCAGTATCATATTTTAAACCATGATCACCTTTTACCTTATTAAAACAGACCTAATGTTTTCAGCGTAAATTGTACGCAACTACTGGGTTCAAAGACCACTTACACTCAGATTCGTAACCCTGGCGTTACATGGGACACTTTGCAAAAATTGAACTTTTGCAACGCTTCAGAACTTAAATTAATTTTTAGTGTAAATTTAGCATAAGTACGGATGTAAAGAAAGCGTGCGTTATTCTGACGTTACGTAGAACATTTTGAGGAAAAAGCTAACGCTCTAGAACTAAAGTTAATTTTCAGCGTAAAATTTACACAACCCCCGAGTTTGAAGAAGAATTGAGTCAGGTTCGTAATTCTGATATTACTCTGATATTACGTCCAATATTTATGAAAAAATTAACTCTTCACGATAGTCTGATGACAAATATTAGTTGTAGACCACTTCAAACCACTGTTGAGTGTAAACAAACGCGACTAATTGACGTATGACGTTTGAACCCTGGTACATTTTTAGACATGTAATCATGTCCAGATTTATAACCGGAAAAGTTGGCAGGACAAAACAAGACAGAAACACGTCTAGCACCTCTGATTTTTGACTTCACACCTCCCGAAAAGCTCAATATTGATGTAAATAAACACAATTCGCTTCGACACTTACCCTTGAAGTGCACTTTAGTTTTATTCCATTCAGAATTATCCCGACTTCTAAACGGAAAGAAAGCCGAACAAAAAAGGACAAAAACGTATTTTTCCACTATCCATCACATTGTGAACTTTAAAAATCTGAATCTAACTCCCTCAGTGTAAAGAAATTCGTTTAGACCAGTTTGCAGCATTTGAATCGTAAAACGTTTCATGTGAAAAACTTCTGTCCCACATACGATTTAAGATATTAACCATTCAAAACGGGAAAAAATGTGTTTTTTCGATCAATTTTACACCGTAATTTCGAACTTTACACCTCCAGAAATAACTAAATATTGAGGTTTTTTAAACGCGGTTTGCTGCAATAAGTAGCCCTTCAAACGTACTTTGTTTTTATTCCATTCAACTTGTCCCGACTTGCAAAAGCAGAAATTGGCGAGAAAATTTGAGACAAAATACGTGTTTTACGCTACCCACTAGAGTGTAAACTTTAGACCCCTAGGTCCAGGGGCGGATTTAGGGGTGGGGCGGGGGAGGGCGGCCGCCCCCCCCATTGGCCCAAAATAGTGCGCAAAATTAAGTATTTTTGAGCGATTTTTAGCGATTTTCGGGTTAAAACGGCTAGTTTTTCCGCCCAAGTCAGAGTTCGCCCCCCTTAAGAGTACCGCCCCCTTAGGAAAATCCTGGATCCACCACTGCCTGGGTCAAACTCCGTATTAAGGGCAAGAAAATTTGCAGGTAAGCCAAAGGTAGCCCTTGAGTCCTAGTACATTTCAATTGGAAACAATTTTTCGGAACTCATAACTGGAGTTGTTGGCAGACACGAACATGACCGAAATGTGACCAAAATCTACCTTTACACCCGTAGATTTTTACATTCTTTGCAATTACCCTCAAGAAATAGTATGCAATTAAAAGAACAAGTTTTAGAGAATTTCATCGCCTACAATCCTATATTATTAAATTGTATGAGGTGTTTATGTTGAATTGTCTAAAAAATGTCCTCGGCAACCCTAAAAAGTTTTTATACGTTGTTACAATTGGTCTTGAGTGTGAACAAAAAAAGAGCGCATCATTTTTTTATTATCTATCTTTTAAAAAAACCGCACAATACAGAAGTGTCCCAGTGTTGCTGTAGAGATGACATATGTGTGGTACCTAAGTGTAATATACGTACGTACGCGAAATGCGCTAACTACGATTAAAACTGGTTTAAATGGGATGAATTTTTCGAATAATCCGCCTATTTTATCTCAATCACTCAGTGTAGAGCAATGTTCTTCCAATTTAAACCTAGAAAATAAAATTAACTAAGTTGTGCTAGCCGTCAGAATAGTATGTACGTACCTACCCGTGTATCCGATGCACCCTTACCAGACATGCAGAGCAAGGTAATTCCAGGGGGAGGGGCAAGTGAAATTTCAAAGTGTTTTTATCGGCTCACAAACGATATAAATACGCCAGGAACATAATTTTTGGCGTTTTTGACTGTGTTCCATCTTAGTAGAACGTAAGAAGCACGAAAAAATTCCACAAAAATCGAATAAATTGAATACAGTATAATTACAAGAAAATGAGTATGCATCATATATCTATCTACATGAGCCGAAGCGCCGAAAATTTGACTTTTGATTGAACAAGCAGATGGATAAAACAGTAGGTACCTTTTCTAGTATTTCCTGGAAAATTGGAAATTCTGGAGGGGCGGAACCCCTTACCGGATCGTACACGACCCCTACTTTATATGTAATTTATGCACTTTTTAGGACAAAATAGCGTGAAAAAGCAGAAAGAGAGCCCAAAACATAAGTCGCGAAATTTTCACCGCACAAATGCCAGATGGTATTATTGTGGTTTTATGCGTTCTATGCAATCCTACTCACTCATTATCTACTAGGCATATATCAATAACCTGTAAGCTGTGCAATATTGCTGTCAAAGATAGAAGTTATGATTTGGCCAAAAGGACACTTGTGCTGACTACGGCATGAAAAATTGCTTTTAGGTCAAGTTGGAAAAGGAGGTTCCACTTAGATCGATAAAGAGCATATTCTTCGGAGAAGTAAGTCAGAATTTGTGGCAACAATAAATGAAAATAAATATGTAGGTAGCTATTGTTTTCTGCGGAATCGCACAAAGATTGAGCTGTATAAATGAAGATACCAGATAGATATATACTCTTTTTACGATTAACCCTCCGTTTACCGTGTCCTATGCCGGAAGCATAATGAATCACTTTCGTGGCATTTTTTCTGTTCTACCTTATCCATGTGTCCAAAACTTTGTCTAGCCTCGTTTTGGCTTCAGTTACATCGGTTTTACTGGTTTAGCTCAAAGAGGGGTCTTAAAGTAGTAAGAAATAGGCATTTTTTGGCCTATTTACAGTGATATCACAAAAACTCAAGATGGGTAAATAAGGTTCTAATAAGAAAATTTGGTGGTTTATTCCTTTCCAGCTCTTTAAATGCATCCCCTGAATGTGTTTAACACAACAGAAATCTACTTTTTCTTGTTTTTGCATAATGTCCAACAGGTGCCTATTCTTATGCATTGTGATAGTTTTTTAATTATACCTCTTTCAAAAATAATTTTCAGAGAAAATAGCATACATATTCAGAAAGAGCATAAAAAATTGCACTAAATGAAAGTAATAACTGTCAGTGAATGTTAACAAGGCATAGCTTAATATGCACTAGGAGTTTATGCCATGATGGTGCACTTTAACTGCAAAAACACGATGGTGAACATAGGGTTAGTACCTGTTTCAAAGAGCCATGCTAGCTCTATAGCAAACCACAAAGTGCACCTATCCTCAAATCCCTCTGATGTCCACGAAAATTGTTAGATAAAACTTATTAAGAGTCATAAAAACACAGCGGAAATTGAAGCTTTACTAATGAATGCATTTTGAATCGGTTCGAGGACGCTCGATCTTACTGTTGATGCTTTACACTGCTCTAACTCGGCTTTAAATACTCTAAACTATTGCAGAACTCTGTACTTGTAATACATGAATGAGTGTAAAAACACTTCATGTGCAGCAAAAAACAATAAAGCATTATAAGTTATAAGACGGTTTACGCTATTAATAATCCTCGAGAAAACAATAGCACACAAAAACAAATAATGCAGCAGGTACCTACGTATAACTTACCTACATACATCAACTCGCTCGTAAATAATGCACATAATTAGCGAAAATAAAGTGTCGGTTAACATACATAACCAGAGGGACGGAGGAGACCATACATGGGCAGCAGCAGGATTCCGGGGTCGTCGGCATACCTGGGCGTGGGGGGTATGCACCCCCCCAGAAACCAAAATACCTCCCAGAATTCAATTTTTGAAAATTTTTTTCTATCGCAATTTTCTCATGCCAATGGATATTGCTAAATGAGAAACGAAACGTTGAAAAATAATGTTTTTTCGCCATAGCACAATTTTGAAGGCCATTTTTTGACCTTTGAAAAAATCTTGCACCCAGAACTTCGGTGCCGCCAAGCTATGGTCCTAGGTTAGTGTAAAACTGGCGAAAATTTAAAAAAAACGTGCTCAAAATTCAATTCTAGGAATCTGCCAGATTTTCGGATGTCTGTCTGAACCCCCGCCCACGCGCTCATGTGTGTAGGAAGCCTCCAGTCAAAATCGGCCCCCCATCCGCAGACTGAAATTTTTTCCTGTCCCTCACTTTGCATCTTTAGATGCTTTGTTGCCACCTTTGGCCTTAAGTCATCCGCCTCTCCCAACATAAATGGTTGGATATTTCCTTCAAAAAATAAGGCCGTTACATACATAACTGACGCACAACATACATAGTTAGTTAGAAGGAACAGCCAAAGAAGCTTTTTCAGCTAAAATGGCCTCAAAAACTGGTTACGATAGCTGAAATAGCATAAAAACAATGTTAACAATACGTGGGCATCAAGAAAATTCTGGGGGGGGCAGATTTTTTGAAGGTCAAAAAATGGCCTCAAAAATGGTGGTATGGCGATAAAAACACAATTTTTCGACGTTTCTCATCAAACACTATCCATTTGCATCAAAAAATTGCGAAAAAAACGAAAAAAATTTTCAAACATTGAATTCTAGGGGGTATTTTGATTTCTGGGGGTATTTTGGTTTCTGGGAGGGGGTGCATGCCCTCACGCCCAGTTGTGATGTTAACCCACACTTACCGGTCAATTATAAGCGCTAGCGCAAAATAAATTTTTTGATTTCCGCCAAATTTGGCTTTCTTTTCGGACTAATACTCTTGGAAAATTGCCCATTTTTCATTTTTGGGTGGAGTTCTAGACAACCTAACCCCACTCCGCCCCCAACTGCATGTTTCGTCTAGACCATAGATGCACAGCATGGCTGGGCTCAGTTATTGAGCTGTCGAGCCAAAAATACCCCATAAACTCTAGTACACAGGGCCGCATAGGTGGGCGGCACCAAAATTCCTGGGGGTGCAAGATTTTTCAAAGATAAAAAAATGGCCATAAAATGGTACATAGTATGACGAAAAACACAATTTTTCAACGTATCTCATCGAGCGCTATCCATTGGCATCGAAAAATTGCGGGAAAAAACAAAAAAAATTCAAAAATTGAAGTCTGTGGGGTATTTTGGTTTCTCGGGGGAATATACACCCCAAACCCCCCAACGCCCAGGTGTGAAGGGCCGTATTTAAGGGTGAGGTTGCCCTCCTTGGCCGGAAAAAAGTTTGAAAGGTAAGATAACGCACGGGAAGATGGAAAACGTCGAATGTCTTTATCGTAAAACAATCAAATTTTCGCCGCTCCGCGCCGGATGTTAAGTATTTTCTATCATTTTTTACTCAGGCGCGACCAAAAAATGACAGCTTTTTGAATAAAAATTTTTTTGTCGAAATAATTCGAATTTCATGAATTTTAATGGATAGAGCATGTAGAAAAATAACGAAAAATGCGGTTTTGGCGATCTGTCCTCACGAATTTTCCGAGATATAGACCAATTTAGGTTGGGTCCCAGGCACGTATCTGTGGGAAAATGAGGGGGGGGGAGGGTTCGGACCCCTCCCCCCAACTTAAGAAAAATGGAAAAAATAGGACTTTTTAAACGTTATTTTGTGCCATTTTTGGACCCCCTTGGCCGAATCCTGGATAAGGGCCTGCATATATATATATATATATATATATATATATATATATATATATATATATATATATATATATATATATATATATATATATATATATATATATATATATATATATATATATATATATATATATATATATATATATATATATATATATATATATATATATATATATATAAATGCTGAAATAGAGTGAAAAATACGTATAAAAATTTATAGTCTCTCGTAAATTTCAATCGCTTTTGATAGCAATTTCCTTTTTCATTCATTTTTCTCCTTCCTTTTTCCCAGAAAATTGTTCATTTTTTCATTCTAGAATCTCTAGACCCCCACGTGCATGTCTGATGGTATCTATTAATGTAAATAAAGAGTAAAACGAGTAAAAAACAGACCACGAGTACAATATTCGATCGGATCGGGCTTAAAAATGCCTTTCAACATATACGTGTATTAAACTAAATGGATAAAACTACAGTAAGAAGGCCACTGCAAAATCGGGCGAGATTTATTCTTTCGTCATTGCACTGACGTCTATCAAACGCTTTTGTATCTGAAGAGGCTACTTTTAAATCAGAGCTAATAATGTACGATATGTAAAAATCAAAACTGTACAGCAAAAAACAACTGATACAGAAAATAGAATCGAAAAATTAAAAAGCGTAATTAAATATGAAAAATTTTAATTATTTCAATAACTCATCCTTGAAATTTTTGCGAAAATGAACAGTTTTCTAAGTTTAAACATTATTCACTGCAAGCGTACATGTAAGAGGGGGTTGGGGGATCCCCACCCAAGACTTGACGTCCCTCCTACAGCTAAAGTAAGAAAATGTTTGACTCCCCCGGATTTGTGGAAAAAAGCTGCATTCTTGGCTATTTTTACGTGTTTTTTAGCCAAAAATTGGAGGTCACTTAAGTACCCCCCACCCCCTAAAAATGGTCGAGTACACCCGCCCGAAATTTTTAGCCTTTTCATGTATAAGTGCAGGTGTAGACATTTAAATGTTTACGTATTTTTTGCACTTTTAAACATTTTCCTTTTAAATTTTTTTATGTTTAAACCAAACTTCGTATTCCTTGGCCAAAAACAACTACGAAACAAGCAAAAGAGTCAAAAACTGAACAATTATCCTTTTTGCGATAATTTATCGAAATTAGAAAAAATTGAATCGAACTGATAAAAAACTAATTTTGTCAAAACTCTTCAAACATTTATGTACCGATCTGAACAATTTTAAATAAGAAGCTTATTTCAGAATCAGATCATGAAATTAGTTAATTTTTTTATTTAAAAAGAGTAAGTAATTCTAAACAATCGTAAAAATGGCTTCAAATACTCCAATTTTATCAACAGACCGCAGCAAATATTCAAAAATGGCGCAAAAAATAAATCTGACCGAGAAATGTCAACTATTTACCGAAATATTTTCGATGAAAACGATGATCCTAGAAGTCAAATAGTCCAAAATTATGGAAAATGACCCAAAACCTTACAAGAAAACACTAAAATTGACGAAAATTTACTTTCGAAGATTCGGCAAATGTTTGAAATTTCGTGCAGGAACTTGGGAAATAATATGTATAACAATTCGAAATTGGAGGGAGGGTAAGACCGACCATGCATGGCCAGCAACAAAATTCTTAGAAGGGTCCGATGGGGCCAAACTGCCAAAAATAACATCAAAAATAATATTCTGGGGGTCTATCGATTTAAGGCGCGTCTCTGACATTCTAGGGGGGTCCAGACCACACATGGGCGTAGGGGAGTTGGGGAAGGAGGTTTGTACCCCCTCGGAAGTTGAAACCCCCAGATTACTGTAGAGCCCCCAAAATTCTATTTTTAGTAACATTTTTGGCAATTTTCCTATCCTGAGCCCCCAGAATCTCCTTGCTGTCCATGTATGGTCCAGACCCGAAACACACGTCTGGTGATGATTCGCTAATTCCGGATCAACAACGGCAAGAAGCACGCAAATCTTTTCTAATAACGCGTGTTTTTTTTGAAAAATTAAATTCTTTATTCCCGAATCAGTTTTTTTAAATACAACGAAATTTTCATTTTTATGTAAAAAATATAATCACTTTTTTCTTTTTTAAAATAATTGTCTCACATCACCGACATAAACGCTAAGACATACAGGCATACATAAAGCAGCAAAGAAACTTTGCAGCAAGGGAGATTTTGATTGGGTCAAATTGCCAAAAATAGCACCGAAAAATTCAATTGTGGGGTTATATCGATTTTGTAGGGGTCTCTCAGATTGTAGGGGGTCCGGACCATAGGTGGGCAGCACCGAAATTCTGGGGGGGGTGAAAAAATCCCTGAGGGGGGGGGGGTAAAAAATTTTCAAAGGTCAAAAATGGTCTTAAAAGTGTCCATATGGCGATTTTCGACGTTTTTCATTGAGCACTATCCAATGGCATCAAAAAATCGCTGAAAAGGCAAAAAAATTTAAAAAAATTGAATTCTGGGGGTATTTTGATTTCTGGGGAGGTATTCCAGCTTCTGGGGCGTGCATACCCCACAACCCCCCACGCCCATGTGTGGTCCGGACCATATATAAGGAGCAAAAAATTCTGAGGGATCTGATGGATCCGACTCGCCGAAAATAGCACCAAATATTTAATTCTAGGGGTCTATCGATTTTTCTGAGGTCTCTCAGATTCTGAAATTCCATCCACATTAAACATGGGCAGCACAATCGGGGAGGGGGCGTACACTGAATTTTTTAAAAGGGGTGGGGGGTCCAAAAATGGTGACTCTATATTTCGGTATATGTTCGCCGGGGAACCAAGTAGAGCGCATTTTCTGACGTTCCCGAACATGCTCTATCCGGAAGCTCATAAAATTGAAACTTTTCGAAAAAGATTTTATTTTCTCCTAATAAGCTATGAAAAATGACGTTTTTGGGCCGCGCTCGGGCCTAAATTAGCGAAAATAATGATTCTACGGCTCGAAGCGCCTAAAATTTTGAGTTTTTTCGATAAAAAGATGCCAATTTTCATGCATCTCCATACCTTTCCTGAATTATTTTTTGGATAAGGGGGGGGCGGCCGTCCCCACGCCCCCTCCCCTGCGTGCGCCCATCAGCATAATAATCTTGGGGTCCGATGGGGCCGAATTACCAAAAATTGCACCAAAAATTCAATTTTGGGGGTCCGGACCATAACCATAATGGGGGGCACCAAAATTCTGGGGGGAGTGCAAGATTTTTCAAAGGTCAAAAAATGGCCTTAAAAATGGTGGTATGGCGAAAAAACACCATTTTTCGACGTTTCTCATCAAGCACTATCCATTGGCATCAAAAAATTGCGAAAAAAACGAAAAAAATTTTCAAAAATTGAATTCTGGGGGAGATTTTAATTTCTGGGGGTATTTTGGTTTCTCGGGGGGGGGGTGCATACCCCCAAACCCCCCTCCGCCCATTCAAGGTCCAGACCCCCACTCCTACGTATGTATGGTCCAGACCAGACTCCCACACCCATATGAGTACGCAGGATCCCAAATTCACGCGCATACTTGGTAAATAAGCTGTAAAGCACGCGAGACGTGCATTTGATGTCTCCGTTGACCACGTCCTCGGCCCTACTTTTCGGCCGCGCCATGGCCGCCTCTTGCATGAGGTCAAAGGCCAACGATACGTTGTGCACTTTTTGCTCCAACGAAGTGGGAGTCAAGTTGAAGCTGTACAGCGGGACGAAGTAGCCCTCCAGCAATCCCATCAAAAGTACTAGAAAGACGCCATCTTGAAACGAATTTTCTATATCCGTAGCCTGTTTAAGAAAAAATTGCAAAAATAATAATTTTTCATTTTAATTGAAAAAAATGATAGAGACGGCGAACAAATAGCATTTGTTTAAATTCTGGATCGTCAACGTACAAGGTCTTGGGTCGTTTTAAGGGTACTGCCAGGGGCGGATTTAGGGGGGGGGCGGGAGGGGGGTGGCGGCGGCCCCCCCCATTGGCCCGAAATAGTGCGCAAAAATTAAGGATTTTTGAGCGATTTTTAGCGATTTTCGGGTTAAAACGGCTGATTTTTCCGCCCAAGTCAGGGTTCCGCCCCCTTAGGGGTACCGCCCCCTCCTTAGGAAAATCCTGGATCCGCCACTGGGTACTACTTTGAGTTTATAAACTTATATTAAATGCATTGTTTAAACTAGGTGTTGTTTTAACACCTCAAGTCGTTAAAATAAATAATTTTTAAATATAAAATTTTGGATTGCTTCAAGATTTGATTTTAAGTAATAAATTAGGATGTGATTATTTAAATTAATCATTTATATAATTATCCAAAAATCCTGAATTTTTTCAGTGTATTTTAAATTTTGAACGTTATAACCGATTGCCAATAATAGCGCCGTAAAGAGGAAGAACGTGTATTGACCATAGGTGGGCAGCACCGAAATTCCGGGGGGAGGGGGTGAAAAAATTTTCAAAGGTAAAAAATGGTCTTAAAAGTGGTCGTATGGCGGACACCATTTTTCGACGTTTCTCATCCAGCACTATCCAATGGCGTCAAAAAATCGCTGAAAAAGCAAAAAATTCAAAATTTGAATTCTGGGGGGTATTTTGATTTCTGGGGGGTATTTCAACTTCTGGGGGGTGCATACCCCCAAACCCCCACGCCCATGTGTGGTAATGACGTTAAAAACGGCTTAAATGCAAATCGATTAAATTTTATTATATATTATAAACAAAAAAGTTATTATAAACGAAAAGGATTCAGAAGTTTTCTCGAAAATGAGTTTTTCAATTCTAAATTTCGGATTTTAATCCAGACATTGGGTGTTAATCCAACTCTGGAGAGAAAATATTATCGAATGTGTTTTCAACGCTAATCAGAGAATCATGTAATAAAACGATTTACGAAAAATTAAAAAAAACTCGATATCCCTCCTCATTATCAGTGATGACTGCTCAAATTTTATTTTTCTTATTATTTTTACCATTATATGCATACACGTAAGAGGGGGAGATGGGGTTCCCCCATCCAAAGTCGGCCGTCCCCCCAAAGCCAAAAAATTTTTGACACCCCTCCCCGATTGATTTTTGGGAAAATCAAATTTTTCGGCCGTTTTTAGGTGTTTTTTGGGCGTTTTTAGGTATTTTTTGGCCTTTTTGCCCAAAAATAGGAGGCCGTTACCCCCCTTCCGCCTATAAATGGCCGGGGACCATAGGTGGGCGGCACCAAAATATTGGGGGGGGGGGTGCAAGATTTTTCAAAGGTCAAAAATGGCCTTGAAAATGGTGGTATGGCGAAAAACACCATTTTTCAACGTTTCTCATCGAGCACTATCCATTGACATCACAAAATTGCGAAAAAAATTTAAAAAATTTAATTCTAGGGGGTATTTTGTTTTTTTGGGGGGGGGTATTTTGGTTTGGAGGGAGGGTATTTTGGTTTTTTATTTTGGTTTTTAGAGGGGATGGGATATTTTGGTTTCTGGGGATGCATACCCCAAAACCCCTCACGCCCAGGTGTGCCGGGGACCCCCGAACTTTCGAGCCATTACATGTATGGTTATATGTACATACCTTGGCGATCATACACGAAGCGACTTAAATGTAGAGTAGGAGTAAGTCGGCTATTTTGAGTGCAAAAATCCTTTTCAATTTCAATTAAAAATTGGAAAACCACCTAAAATTGCCTAAAGAACAAGTTTTTGTCCAAAAGTCTGAGGGTGGAGGACTAAAAATCACAAGCTGTAGGGGCCAGCCAACTTTGGTTGGGGTCCGTACATAATCTGAGGGGGGGGTTAAGAGGTACACTCCCTCACAAAATTTTTACCCCGCATAAGTTTTCATTTTCCAAAAAAATTAACCTAAAAGGTGTTGTTTTAGGCGTTTTTCTGCTAATTGGCTCAAAAATGTCGTATTTTCGGCGTTTCGCGCCATTTACTTATTCCGTGACCATATTTCGTTCGATTTACTCGATTTTTTAATATTTTCTACATTTTTCAAGTTTTTATGTTTTAGAAAGAAAGGATGTCGTCAGAAACGTCAAAAAATAGTTTTTGACTCATACCCATCGTTTTTAATACTTTTAAGCCCAAAATTTTGGTTTAGAAAAATTTGTAGGTTCCATTCCCAGAATTCCCACGCTGTGCACGTGTAATAGGTTCCTCCCTTGCCTCATACGTGTATAAAACAGGACAAAAGGGATATCCCCAACCGAAGTCGGTTGTCCCCCATCCACCCCAAAGGCTGATTTTTTATCCGCTCTATTTTTGACCAAAAATGCGTTTTTAAAGACCTTTTAAAGCCAAAAATATAAGGTTGTTCACACTCCACTCCCTAGAGATAAGCGACTGTCCCCTCCCGAAATTTTAAGCCAATATCCCTCCCCCATGCTTAACGAATGTTAGGCGTACGTGTAACGGCTCGAAATTTTGGGAAGGGGCCCCGGCGATTTTTAGGGGGGGGATAAACTACCTCCAATTTGCGGTCAAAAACGACAAAAAAGCACCTAAAAACGATCAAAAAGAGCAATTTTTTCTAAAATCGGAGGAGGGAGTCTCAAATTCATATTGTGGATTGGGTGACGACCAATTTTGGGTGGGGATGATCCCATCCCCCTGCTACATGCTTGACAGGCACGTAGCTCTGGAGGGAATGGGGGTCCCCGACCCCACCCCCAAATTCAGAATAATTGGAAAATAGGACTTTTTAAACGTTATTTTGTGCTATTTTTAGCCATTTTTGGCTTGGACCTCCAAAATTGGTGTTGCTCCCCCAACATAGGACGGCCAGCTACGTGCCTGATGCTTGATGTCAGGTAATTTAAAAATCAATGAAAAAACATACATCTAAATTAATTTTATTCAGATGCTTATTGGCGAATGCCAGGAGCGAATTTTTGACGTCATTCGCTTTTTCGGGGGCGTGGTCGTAAAGCGTATCGAATGCGTCTTTTTCGCCCTTGAGGCCAAATTCGTCTTGCGACGACGTTATTTCTTCGTTCACGTATCTCGTATACAATTGCCCCTCTCGTTTTTGTGCCAAAAGCGTCTATAACGTTACGCAGTTGATCAAAATAATAAAAATAAAATTGAAAAACTGAAAAAGCAAAAAACAAACAAAAATAATATACTATACGTAGCAACCATACATGATCTTGGGGGTTTGGGGGGTTTCACCCCCCGCAGAATCATTTTTCACCCCCCGCAAAAAATTTTTCACCCCCCCCAGAATTGGCGATTTTTCAAAAGTTTCCTAAACTTACCTGAAAATTGGTAGAAAAAGTGTCTTTTTGAGGGTTTTTGGCTATCTATTTGCTCAAAATCGCCAAATTTTCGGCGCTTCGCGCCATATATTCATGTTTTAAGCGATATATTGGTCAATTTATTCGACTTTTTCGAATTTTTTTTCATGATTTCATGCTCTAGAAGGATAGAGTATCGTCAGAAACGCCAAAAAACGATGTTTTTTAACGCGTACCGGCCATTTTTGGGCCCAAAAAAGGCACTTTAGGTTTTCACCCCCCGGAATTCCCATACTGTGCATGTGTGGTAGCAACCGAAAGTTTATGAAACTAAATAACAAAAACCAAACAAAAATAATAAACTATACGTAGCGACCGAAAATTTTTCAAAAAACTAAAAAAACAAACAAAAATAATATACTATACGTAGCAACCGAAAATTTTTAAAAAACTAAAAAAAAAACAAAAAATAACATACTATACGTAGCGAACGAAAATTTAGCAAGAAGAGTTTTACCTGGGTAGAAATTTTAATTATTCGTATTTTGTTTTTTTTTCTTAATTTTGCATCAAAGTTTTTACTTCTTCACGTGCGATCTCTCGGCCTCCTACGATAGCCGATTTTTATTCTTGATTTTTTAGCCCTCATCTCTAAAAAATTTTCACTTACTCGTCAAAATTTTCCAGAATTCAGTTTTCTGAAAAAATGAGTAAATAAAAGGCGCAAACTTAACTTGAAAAACAACCCCATTTTTGGGAAAAAATTGAGTTTCAGGCCACATTTAGGTGTTTTTTTTTCTGCCATTTTTGCCAAAACTGGAGGGCGTTAATCCCTCATAAAAAAAACGGCTACCCCTTCCAAAAATTTGACATGTTGTTACATACATGTCTGGTCCCCACCAGACATGCACGTTGGGGAGGGGAGTTTGGGGGGTTCTGTCCGAGCCCTCCCCCTGTGGAAAATGAAAAATTTTTTGTGGAAAAAATGGGGCAAAACGAAGGCAAAAAAACGAAAATTCGAAATTTTCTTTCAAAGTGCTTTAAATTGATCAGAAACTGCGTAATAACGTAGTTTTAACGCTATTTTAGCCCTTAAAACTAGTTTTTGAGGTCATTTTGGCCCCAAAAAGCTCAATTTTTGACTCCCCTTAGATCGGCCATATTGTGCATCTATGTACGATCCCAGCTCCACCCCAATCATCCTTTTTTGACTCATACTCCGCTTGTTGGACAAAAGCTTGCTTTTTGGCGCATTGTCGCCGTGTTTGACCGAAAATTTAAGGCAATATACCTGCTATGCCCTATTAAATTGTTCATAAACAACCTGCATATCATAGGCATAGGTGGGGAATACCGTCCACTGTGTCCACCCTGTGGCCACCCGGTACCCACAGAACCTCTGGCCGGTGGCCACAGAAAATTAAGGTTTAAATTGGAATAGTAGTGAAAAGAAAGATAAGGAAAGATTGAGAGATAATGAATAATCAAGCAAAATCAATCAACCAGCCAACCAAGAGGCCAACCAATCAACCAACTAGCTGGCCAATCAACTAACCAACCAACTAACTAACCAACCAATCAACCAACCAACCAACTAACCAACCTACCAATCAACCAACCTACCAACCAACAACCAACCAACCAACCAACCAACTAACCAACCAACCAACTAACCAACCAACCAACCAACCAACCAACCAACCAACCAACCTAACAACCAAACAACCAACCAAGCAACCTATCAACCTACCAACCAACCAACCAACCTACCTACCAACCAATCAACCAACCAACCAACCAGCTAACCAACCAACTAAATGG
>JAVLUZ010000143.1:4144345-4232913 GCA_036768485.1 Mermis nigrescens
AACCGACCAACCAACCAACTGACCAACCAACCAACCAACCTACCAATCGACCAACCAACCAGCCAACCAACCAACCAACCAATCAACCAACCAATCAACCAACCAATCAACCAACCAACCAGATAACCAACCAACTAAATGGCCAACCAAACAACCAGCTAACCAACCAACTAAATGACCAACCAACCAACCAACCAACCAACCTACCTACCAATCAATCAACCAATCAACCAACCAACCAACCGACCAACCAACCTACCAATCAACCAACCAATCAACCAGCTAACCAATCAACTAAATAGCCAACCAACCAACCAACCAACCTACCAATTAACCAACCAATCAACAAACCAAACAACCAGCTAACCAACCAACTAAATGGCCAACCAACCAACCAACCAACCTACCAATCAACCAACCAATCAACCAACCAACCAACCAACCAACCAACCAACCTACCAACCAATCAACCAACCAACCAACCAACCAACCAACCAACCAACCAACCAACCAACCAACCAATCAACCAATCAACCAGCCTACCAATCAACCAACCAGTCAACCAACTAAATGGCCAACCAACCAACCAACCAACCAACCAACCTACCTACCAATCAATAAACCAATCAACCAACCAGCCAACCAACCAACCAACCAACCAATTAACCAATTAACCAACCAACCAACCAGCTAAACAAGCAACTAAATGGCCAACCAACCAACCAACCTACCAGCTAACCAACCAACTTAATGGCCAACAACCAACCAACCAACTAACCAACCAACCAACCAACCAAACAACCAACCAACCAACCAACCAACCAACCAACCAACCAACCAACTTACCAATCAACCAACCAATCAATCAACCAACCAAACCAGCTAAACAACCAATTAAATGGCCAACCAACCAACCAGCTAACCAACCAACTAAATGGCCAACCAATTAACCAACCAACCTACCAATCAACCAACCAATCAACCAACCAGCCAACAAAACAACCAACCAACCAACCTACCAATCGACCAACCAACCAATCAATCAACCAACCAACCAACCAGACAACAACCTTCCAATCAACCAACCAATCAACCAACCTACCATTCAACTAACCAATCAAGCAACTAAATGGCCAACCAACCAACCAGCTAACCAGCCAACCAATCAACCAGCCAGCTGACTTCAACCAGCCAGCCAACCAACCAACTAACCAACCGGCCTACCTGATTAAGTTTTTTTCTTCCGGGACTGCCGCCCCCAACTCTGCCCGCCACCCCGAGACGACCCTGCCGCCGCCACAAAATCCTTCATTGTATGTACATGTGCAATGAGATTTTAGGGAGAACAACCCAGGTAAAAGGGTTAGGAATTTCTCAAAAATTTCCGGCGTGTCGCTCCGGCATTAATTTGTCTGTTTTGTATGATTTAAGCGGTATAAATTGAGTTTAATGTGCAAAAACGTCGAAATTTTCCGGCGCATAGCGCCGCCAGTCACTGTTCTTCCTTTTTGTAAAGCTCCAGCATTGCGTTTAAAAGCCTGAGTCACTCAAAATATCTTCAGGCAAAGTTAGTAATTCGCAGTTTTCTTGTTAGAAGCTTGAACTGTTAAAACTGTTTTGTACAAATTTGATAATTTTTCTGCTCTGTCAGACTATAAGTTCACAGAGCTACAAAATGTTAGGGCGGTTAAAAATGACTAAATTTCTTGGCACTTTGCCCCACTTATGAATTCCGAACTGTTTGTCAATAGAAAGGCCGTAAATTCTATATGAAAACGGTAGAAATTCCAAAAATTTTCGGCACTTCGCACCGCTTTACACTATTGATCGTCAGAAACCCATAAATTAGCTAGGCTACACTACTAAAGGTCGAAAAACTCAGTTTTACTATACATAACGTTACTGGCATTCAATGCAAAAGTAGTCTTAAAAAATTTTTGTTCATGCCCCCGAACCAAAATCCTGGCTATGCCTCTGCAGTCAGCTCCAGATGAACTTGTTTTTGAATAAATTTTCATTTCCTGTTGATTTGGAAATTACTTTCCGTCAATGTGTTTTCCTGCTTCAAATGATTTAATGACGCTATGCAGATACAAAACCTGCTTCACAATTTTTTGCTTTGAATTATGGAAATGACTTAAATTTCATTAAATGCATACGGATTCTTCAGATTACAGCCTCGATTCTATTTAATGTTGCATTAATTTTTCAATAATTCAACTGCTTAGATATCACTTTGGCCTAGATTTCACTGTCAACCGTAAATGAACGATGTTCACTGCATTCTCTTCCATCTAAGGTCCTATCCGGGTATACCCGCGTACCCGGGTAAATGAAATAGCCGGGTACCCGGGTAGTAAAATTTGCAAAGTGTGCAGTACTACTTGTGCGCAGGCCCGCATTGAGGGAGAATTTATCCTGAATTTTTTCAGAATTTTATTTGTGAAACTATCAGTTTTGTACGTTGCTAGCAGAAAATACCCATTTTTCAGCGCTCCGCGCCATCAGTTAAATCTAAAAGCTATTTTCAGATAGCATAGGCAGGCATACAAATTTTTTTTGAAATTCTCATCCTAAAAAAGATGCGATGCGAAATCGAAATGATAAAATGATAAAGACGCCAAAATTTCCTGGCGCTTCGCGCCAGATATACTTTCGGCATCAATAAACTTTAGAAAGGTTCAAAGTTGTCCTTAGAATGATAAAAAATATCGTAATCTTCTGGCGCATCCTTGCCAGATTTATTTCTTCCGTTTCTGATCTCCAGAAAACAGCAAAATTGAGCCGAGCTTTGGATAATAATATCAAAATTTTCTGGCGCTTTGCGCTGAATATACGGCGTCTTTACATTGTGTGTATCCTAAAGGAGCTACATAATTGAGTAAAAGAGTAGAGATCCCAAAATTGTACTTTATCACCTCGAGCCACAGAAGTAATCCAGAAAAACGCAATAACTAGAAGCTACGGGGTTATCTGATTTTCCATGACTATCAAAGAAACAGGCGCGGATCTAGGGGGAGGCGGGGGGCGGCCGCCCCCATAACCCTTTTTGAAAATTTTTTGAGCAGCAGATTTACGTTGGAATGCGCCCAAAATTGAGCTAAAAACGCCAAAACGTCAAAAATTTCCGGCGCTTTGCGCCGATTCATCATTATTTTCCGTTTTAGTGTTCCAGCATTGTGTTTGAAGCAGTCAAAATATTCCAGTGCTTCACTGATTTGATGTACTATACTATTTATCGGCTGAAACTCATAACGCTGGTTGGACATCGTGTTAAAGGTGTGTGTCACTTACCGGCAATTTTTCGTTTTGTTTCGTTTTTCAGTTCAGAACGCATTTCAAAGCAAGAATTTGTAATGGTTTGTAAGTATGAAAAGGCTGGTTAACTGTTTTTAGGCTGAGTTCAGAACCATAATTGGGCCGATTTTGTGACAGTTTTAACGTTCATTTCAAAATTTTATTTCATAAAATTTTCCGGGGCTCCGCCTTGGGTCCCGCTGGGAGCGTTTGAGCGCGTCCCCCAGATCCTTCAGCTGTAAAAGCGAGGATGTTTCTTGCATTTTTTGTGTCCAAGGCATAGTCGGGTAATGTAAATGTGTGATCGTTGGGCTCGTTGGGCAGGACCACCCCATCTCCGAAATGGAAAAGAAATTTTGTTTCTACAAAGGGTCCCCGAAAGGGAAACATGGAAAATTAGTTAAACACTTTTAAAACACCGCCAATATAGGTTTTTAGCGTCTTTTGAATTATGCAAACTTAACATTTTCCGGCGCTTCGCGTTGGATTTATGTATTGTTTATGTATGGCTGTGTCCTCTAAACGCTAAAAATCGCTCAAATCTGATTTAGACATAGAGAGCATGTCAATTTCTTTCCAGCGCTGTGCGCTGGATTCTTTGTTCAGCTATATTTTTGCCTTTTAGCTCACTCAAAACAGCTCAAAGTTAAGTTATGACATAAAAAACATGAAATTCTTTTCCGGCGCTTCGCGCCGGATTTATTGTTCATCTATGTTTCTTGTCTTATAGCCCGCTCAAAACCGCTCAAATTTGAGCTTGACTTGCAGAATATGTCAATTTTTTCGGCGCTTCGCGCCGAATGATTTATTATCTGTATAATCTTTCTCTGTAAAGCACAATGATTAAATACAAAGACAGGAGATAAGAAATCACTCGTGAATTGCATTATAAGCAATTGGTTGTGCAGATAGCTTAAATGATCAATTTCCTGCATATCAATATTGAGTAAGGTTAAAAATTTTTGAAATTTTAGTTTAAAATTTGTCTTCACCATCGTTTAGAGCTACCGAGATACGCTCAAAATTGCCCTTATTTTCACTTATCTCCTAATGGTTCTCGAGATATCTGACTTCAAATTTTCGGACCGCCCCCGAGAAAATTTTTTCCAGGATCCGCTAGTGAAAGAAAGTCATAATTTTAAATTGCTGGATAACAAGAGATACGCTAATTACTGTTTTCCTCTGGGCTTAGGACAAACAAGATCATGTGTTGTGTTCATTCAATGTTCATATTCTATGCACTGTTCGATCACGCTTTTAAGATTCGCTAAAAAATTTTGAAAGAATTTTGTCTGAAACATCGCTAAAACAGGTTTTTAGCGTACTTTCGAGCCAGTAAACGCAAAATTTTCGGCGATTAGCACGCTTCACATTTACTGCTTCGCTCATGCATAGTTTTGTCTTCTAAACCGCTCAAAATCGCTAAAATTCGAGTTAGCCATGGATAGCATGTCAATTTTTTCCGGCGCTAAGTGCCGGATCACGAAATTTTTTTCCAGCGCTTCGCGTCGGAGTTATTGCTTATCTAAATTTTCTGTCTTCGAGCCTGCACAAGACCGTTCAAATTTGATATAGACATGTAAAAGATGTCAAATTTCTTTTGGCGCTTTGCGCCGAATTGTTTCTGTATTGTTTGCCTTTGTAAAGGACAAGAATTAAATACAAGATAGAAGCTGAGAAATTATTCGTCTATTGAATGATGAGAGATCACTCAATAAATTTGTTGTATAGGGATCAATATAAAATAAAGTTAGAATTATTTAAAAATTTTCTTCATCGTTATATTGAGCTTGCCGAGATACGCTCAAAACTGCCTTTATTTTCGTCTATCTCCTTTTGGTTCTCGAGATATCTGGATTCTAAATTTTCGGTTTCCTCTATATAAAATCATGGATATGGGCCTGCCCTTATGTCAACCTTCTCACAATCAACCTCTTCATTGACCAACCAACCAACCTCAGCAAAAGGGGTTCCGGTACCCACAGAACCAAGATCCATTCCCCAGGTATGATCATAGGTGGGCGGAAACAAAGAGTTCTGGGGGAGGTGCAAGATGTTTCAAAAGGTCAAAAAATGGTGGCATGCATACGTGAGCGGCAAGAAAAATTCTGGGGGGGTGCAAGATTTTTTGGAGGTCAAAAAAATGGCCGCCAAAAATGGTGGTATGGCGGAAAAAACACCATTTTTCGAACGTTTCTCATCGAGGAGGGCGATTAATCCCCTCATCGAAAAAAAAACGACGTTTCTGCCACTCATGGAGGAGCATCAAAAAATGGCGAAAAAAACGACAAAAAATTTCCAAAAATTGAATTCTGGAAGGTATTTCAATTTCTGGGGGAGGGGGTATTTTAGCTTTCTCGGGGTGCATACCCCCCGACCCCACGCCCAGGTGTGGTATATTCGCGAAAAAGACACCATTTTCAACCTTTCTCTATTGAGCACTATCACATTTTGGCATCAAAAAATTGCGAGAAAAAAAAACAAAAATTCAAAAATTGAATTCTGGAGGGGGTATTTCGGTTTCTGGGGGTGCATACCCCTCCAAATTCCCCCACCCCTACGCTCAGGTATGCGCGTATGCATTATGTACACTAGTATTTGTTGAACAACGTATTAAAGTACAACCCAATGCATTATTAATTTTATCTTATACCACACACATGCACAAAGAAAAAAATAATGATAGATAAAAATTAAACCATGAACGTATTACGAAAAAATAACACATAAAGTAAAAATATAAACAAGCATAATTATTACATAATGTACATAAATCTTGTACAAAAATGAATTTTCGCACACATACAACGAAATTTCGGTACTATAGTTTTAAGTGTTTTGGACGAAGTGGAAAGATAAATTTGGGAAAAAATCCTGAATTCGAAACTGATTAATAATGCTAGAAAATGATAAATAATTTATATTTTGTACACTTTCGAAGTGGAAAATGTTTTTTCTCGAGAGTATTTGGATAAAAGTGAGTAAAAATTGTTATTATAATCATTGGTCATGTTGGAAAATATTCTATGTATTCCATTCCAAGTCAAGTGGTTCAGCTTAATTATTAATCCGAGCTGGGATGGACGTAAAAATACAGAAATTTATCATTTTATTTATATAAAGAGAATTGTCAATGAAATTATGGTAGTTTTTCATTTATAATGTAGGCAGGCCCGTATCCAGGATTTAATTCCGCAGGAGGCGAAATTTTGAGGTCAGACATCTCGAGAACCATTAGGAGATGGGCAAAAAAATAAAGGCATTTTTTAGCGTATCTCAACGAGCTCTACGCAATAGTGAAGAAAATTTCAGAAAAATTCAAAAATGTTTTACTCTATTCCATACCAGGCACGTAGCTGGGGGACGAGGTGTTTGTCCTGACCCCCACCCTAAAATTCAGAAAAAACCGAAAAAAATAGAACTTTTACACGTTATTTTGTGCTATTTTTGGCTTGGACCCCCCAAAATTTGTGTTGGCCCCCCTTCAAAATAGGAGGGCCAGCTGCCGTGCCTGTTCCATACTCATATTACACAAATGTATCATTTAAACAATCTAAACTCCTGATTTCTCATCATTCAATCGACGAATAATTTCCCAACTTCTGCCTTTGTAGTTAATGTTTGCGATTTACAAAGAAAAACAATACAGAAAATGAATAATTCGGTGCGAAGCGCCGAAATAATGCTTAAAAATTTGAAAGTTTTTATTTATGTTTTTTTTTTAATTTGACAAAAAATTTGAAAATTTGACAAAAAATTTGAATTTTGACAAAAAATTTACAAAAATTTTGACGTTTACAAAAACAATACATAATAATAAAAAGATTTGACAATAATTTGAAAATTTTGAGTTTACCAGCTCAAAAGTAGGCCAAAAACCTGTTTTGGTGGTGTTTTAGACCGACCTCGAGGATTATCAATATTTATCTTTGAGGGATCCTCGTGTGTTTCAAAAATTATTTCATTTCAGGGGGCGCCCCGCCCCCCCCTAAATAAGCTGCTTGTATGTACATAGAAAAATATAGGAAATTTGAAAAAATTGTCAATTTTTTCGAATTTTCTAGGAGAAAATTTTCAAAAACCACACCTGCAAGACGCAGTGTTCGGGAAAACGAATGGGGGCCCTGAAATGAACGGCCAATGCGACCAACAATTGCAAAATGGCGCACAGGTCCTTATTTTGGATGCTTTCGGCAGTCCAGCGGGCCTGTTGCCATTTCGGGTGGGCCAAAACTTGCTGGCAATAATGTAATACGACGCGAAGTTTTTGTCGCTGGCCCTCTTGGCTTTGGCTCACCTCAGGAACTTCCATCTTGAATTGAAAAGGGCACATTGCATTTTTATTTTATAGAAAAATTAGTTTGCAAAAAATAAAAAATGAGTCAAAATTGAAATTTTGAAAAATTTCAAAAATTTCGTTCTATGTACCAGTGAATTTATAACCGGTGTTGCTCAAAGCTCTATCGTAGAAAAAAGTTGCTATACGGGCAACATAATGAGCCATAAAATACACTTATATAGGAATGCTTCAAAATTTTATAGGCCTCCGAATGTACATAGGCCATCCATTTCAAAATGGAAAATGTCAACTTTTTTGTCTGATGCTAAAAAATCCTAATTTTACCAAAAAAAGCCGAAAAACTAAGAAGCCTACATATTTACTTAAGAAAAAAGAAATTTGGCTAAATTCTTATGCATAATTACGACAATGAACCTTTTTCACACACACGTACGTACAATATGGGAACATGGCTCGTCCCATTTTAAACGATTGCATGCATTCAATAAGCACAGACAAGCAAGAGCTTAAAATTTTGTACAGGAGGTAGTCGTCCAGGGGTGATGACTTCAAATTTTTGCTTGAAAATGGCAAAAAAAACATCAAAAAATAGACAAAAACGCAATTTTTTGCCAAAATCGGGTGTTAATAAATTTCTAACCCAAAATAATTTAACAATTTGGATGACTTAATAAATAATTCGATAATTTAACAAAATTCAACTTTAATTTCTAATTTTTGCTTTCTAATTTCAAACCTTTTCTAAGTTTCAATTTTTTTCAATTTGTAACTTTCGAAATTCAGTTTTCTACTTTCAAATTATCATACCGATTTTCTTTCTGAGGCTAAGTTTTTAACTATAAATTTATGACTTCTAATTTTTTGATTTTTTTAACTTATTAATAAATTCCAATCTTCCCAATTTCTAATTTCTAATTTTTACTCCAACTTTCTAACTCTGAACTCCGGATTGGGGATCCCCACTAGACATGCACAGCATGGAAATTCTGGTGATGTCCCTTTTGGCTTTAAAATTTTAGATACGCATCAAAAACATCATTTTCAGCGTTTCTGTCTATGCTCCATCTTTGTATAACACTAGCTGAGCTACCCGGCGTTGCACGGGCTGAACTTAGGCCTGACAGCTATACGGAATTGAGATGTCTCTTGTATTTTTTATTTTTCGGGACTTTTGATGTCTTTGGAATATTTCTAAAAAAAATGTTGATAAAAACCATATTTTATGTTTTGGATCAAATCCATATTTTTGACGTTACAGAATGGTTTTGAGAATGCTGTAGCCAAAATTATATTTTTGATGTTTTGGGATATTCTGAAAATTTTTTTTGGTCAAACCCATATTTTTGATGTTTTGGAATGTTTTGGGATGTTTTGGAAAAATTTTTTGGTCAAACCATATTTTTAATGTTTTAAAAATTTTTCAGTTTGTCGTAGCAAATGGTGTCGTATATCACTCATATAATATAGCAGAGGGTATCTCTTATCTTATATCACTGCATGTTATGGCACAGACAGGGTATCTTATATCACATCATTGTACCGTATAGCATTGCCCATCTTGTAGGATTATGTAGGGTATATTACGTCCGATCCTATGTATATAACGCACGCAGCGGCTAAAGTACCGTAGCCCGAAAATGAGTGTAAACTGAATTTATTCCGATTTTCGAAATTTGGCAAAAAAAATTGGCCATGTCCAGAAATGGGCCATGCTTAAGCATAGGGGCGCCTCCCGCCTCACCCCCTGTAAAATGTGCATGGGTGGGGTTGGTGAAATTCAAATGTCGCTACTACATCCTCAGACGGTAGGCCGAGCCCGAGCCAAAACGTCAGCCCACCAGATGTTACGGGGCCGGAGCTAACCCCGGACATACAAACACCACTCTCCCAAATATATAGTAGATAAACGTAAAAAATTTCTGAAAAATAAAAAGATCCGATTAAATTAAAACAAAATAAATTCAAAAAATTAGTGTAGGTTGTAGGGCGTAAAGCGCCGAAAATTTGACACTTTTGAGCAAATAGAAAGCTGAAAACGCTTGAAACAGCGCCTTTCCTGCGAAGTTTCAGGGTACTTCACTTTAAGAAAATAACGAATTCTAGGGGGTGGAAAATTTTCTGAGAGTGAAACCTCCTCAAGATCGTGAATGATCCCACTCATCCCACTGCTACTCGTATTTATGAGCAATCAGTGGCGGATCCAGGATTTTCCTAAGGGGGGGCGGTACCCCTAAGGGTGGAGCAGAACCCTGACTTGGGCGGAAAAATTAGCCATTTTAACCCGAAAATCGCTAAAAATCGCTCTTTGCGCACTATTTTGGGCCAATGGGAGGGCGGCCGCCCCCTAAATCCGCCCCTGTGAGCAATCACCTTGATAGTGGCCAAGTGTTCGAGTAACTTTTGTATGACTAAACCATCGTAAAGATCTTCAACGATATCCTTCACTACGATTCGTTCGTAGGCCAACGAATCGTTGATCCAATCAATCAGCAGCTTAATCACTTGTTGAACTTTCGGATCATTTTTTCCCTCCTCGGTTACGATCGATCTTTCTTCTCCTTCTTCCAAATCATTCAAGGTCGCGTGCAATGCTATTAATTTGCCTAAAATACAAATTTTTTGCACGTTTAGCCTTTTGCTCAAAATTGTTGAATTTAAGAAGGCTAAAACCGTCAAAATTTTCCGACTTCGTCATCTCCCTTCGTAACAGCTTGAGCTTATAAGCTTGAATGAGTTGAACTATTCCAAAGCTACACGCCAACTTATTTGAACATCGTAGATTAAAAAAGTTTTGGACCAAACATGGGCGTGGGGGTTTTGGGATATGCACCCCCAGAAGCCAAGATACCTCTCCCAGAAACCAAAATACCCCCGCAAAGAAGCAAATACTCCCCCAAAAGAAAAACCAAAATACCCCCGAGAATCCAATTTTTGAAATTTTTTTTTGTTTTTTTTTCATAATTTTTCGATGTGAATGAATAATGCTTGATGAGAAACGTTGAAAAATGGTGTTTTTTCGCCATATCACCATTTTTAAGGTAATTTTTTTGAACTTTGAAAAAATCTTGCACCCCTTCCCCCAGAACTTTGGTGTCGCCCACCTATGGTTTTGGAACCGTTTGGCAATTTTATGTGTTGCTTTTTTGCGCATTTTCACGAACATACTGCAAACAAAATCTTGCATTCACTCCGTCTCTTCGAATCATCAATTTTATCAAAATCCCCGTTCAATACAAATTCAATTTATCCAGATAAAAATTTTCTGCATTTATGTATAATACAAATGAGTAAATCTGCGAAATTGAGCATCAAAAGATAAAAAGCTCGAAATTTCAACATTCAATTACCGTCTTGCTTATCTTCAGAAATCTTCAAAATAATAAAAACGCCCAAATTGCCGTCGAATATAATATTTTTTGGATTAATTGCCCTAGAAAATGCTACAAAATGAGTTGAAGCAAAACGTGTGTAAAGACGTCGTTTTATGACGTAAAATCTTCTGAGAACGCATCATAAACACACATGTACAGGCACGTAGCTGGCCCTCCTATCTTCGGGGGGACCAACACCAATTTCGGGGGGTCTAAGCCAAAAATAGCACAAAATAACGTGTAAAAAGTCCTATTTTTCCGGTTTTTCTGAATTGGGGGTCCGGACCCCCCCCCAGTCCCCCACAACTACGTGCCTGCACGTGTATTGTCCAAAATAGTGGAAATTCACTCTGCTATAGAATCCTGGATACTGGACTAATCAACTATTCTTAATTACACACAATAAACATTTTCAAAATCATTATTAATACTATTCGGCTAATCTTTTCAGTCTTGAAGCGCCTATTGAATGCTTCGAGAAGCATTTTAACAAACAATTTTCTGATCCATCATATACTCAGGCACGTATCTCTGGGGGAATGGGGGGCGGACCCCCAAAAATTCAGAAAAATAAAAAATAGGACTTTTTCAACGTTATTTTGTGCTATTTTTGGCCTTTTTGGGCTTAGTCTACCCAAAATTGGTGTTGGCCTTCCCCAAAATAGGACGGCCAGCTACGTGCCTGTCTATATTATTCGCCACTTTTTCATACCAGATGAATCGATGGCCTCTTTGCCTTCGATCTCAACTTTAAGAACGTCCTCCTCTTCGTCAACTTCTGGCTTTTTTCTTCGTCCAAGAGTGCCTATTTTGTCCAGAATCGACTCGTCCTTCCTCATATCACCCTTAAACCGCTCTTTCTCTTTCTGACGCAGAGTAGAGCCCACATTTTCGCGACTTTTCGAAACATTCAACACTGACATTTTTTATAGGTTATTGCAATCGTATCAATTTTAATCTAACGTGGATGGAATCAGTTGATTTGAAGTCTAATTTGTGTAAACCTAAATTTCAGAAAAATAACCATTCATGTTTAATTATCCCAGATCGGTCACAACAAAATGATGGCATCAGCTTAGCGCCGAACTTTACACGATTCTTTTTTGCTAAACTTGTCACTAAAACCAACTCAGGAAGCTAAAATAATGGGATATATACAGGGCCGTATTTAGGGGAGGCGGAGAGGGGCGGCCGCCCCCCCCCTCTTGACCGAAAAAATTGTTGAAGGTAAGATAATGCACGGAAAGATGGAAAAATTGCCTGCATTTGACACGTGGAATCTTCCAATTTTCGGCGCTTCGCGCCAGATATATAGTATTTTCCATAAAGTGGGTTAAAGCGCGACCAAAAACGACATTTTTTTATAGCCAAAAAGTTTGAATTTTATGATCTTAATGAGTGAATTGCAGGTCGAAAAACGTCTAAAAATGCGCTTTTGGAGCTATCCCGACGCGTTTCCGAAATATAGACCAATTCATGATGGATCCACCCCCCTTGGCCGGATTCTGAATACGGTCCTGGACCTATATATAGCAGCTGAATCGAAAATGATACTGCGGTTGTCACATGCTCATTGATTCTGGCAATAGGTGCCATTGTATTCGTGAACACAATTAAATATAAACATGAGACTGATTTTCTTCTAAAATCGCAAAAAAACATCTAATCCTCATAGATCGCCACATAGATCTAAAATACTGCGCAAAGCCTTTTGAAAAAACGAGTTGATTCGAAATATGTGTGGGCTTCATAAGTCATCAAATTCGATAGCTGTGTATTTAGGCAGTAGCTTGAGGCTAACTAAATGGTAATTAATTATAGTGCTGTCCTCTAAAAAACCCATTTTTTATTTTTTCATGTGTATGGCGTGCAGCTTATACATGGTTAAAGGCCTATTTGTTTAATCGTTCTCAATGTGTTCGCGTTAATCAGTCTTTTTCAGACTACGTGCCTATTACTAGCGGTGTCATCCAAAGGAGATAAAATTTATAGTACGGCTTGTTCGCTGATGATATCAAATTTTCAATATTAGACGTATCGTAACTATAGATTATTACAGTTTGCTTTAGATAAGATTTTTGACTGGGCAAATACATGGGATTTATCTATTTCACGTACCAAACGTCAAATTCTCTATCTGAGTAAAAATAATCAAAAAGTTGTTTATAGACTAAGTGGGGAAATTATTTCTAGTGATAACCTGTTTGCACGTGATTTAGGAGTTTTGATTTCCCAAAATTTAAAATTCAAGGAAGATTATAATTCTTTGATTAAAAAAGCTTTCTTCAGATGCATTTTAATACGCAAATCATTTTTGTCACGTGATAGATGTAACCTTGTTAAAGCTCATATTTGTTGTTAGACCTTTATTAGAGTATTGTTGCAGTGTATGGAACCCCTCTTACCATGGTGATATAGATCGACTGGAAGCTGTTTAACCTAGATTCACTAAATATATTTTTGGTTATAATAATATTCTATCTTAAGAGGATCGTCTAATACAACTTAAATTGTGCAGACTTGAATTAAGACGCTAGCAGATTTGCCTATGTATCAGATTATTTGTCATAAATCATGTTTAGAAGCTGATGATTTTTTGTATTTAATCATAATATTACCCGCAGCATTAATAGATTTAAATTAGATATACCTGTTGTACATTATAATTTTAAAAGTTTGATTTCTTTAACAAATACATCGCGATTCGGAACGATCTTCCTGACTTTATTGTACCTTCCCCTAACCTAAACATATTTGAAATCCAGCTTAGTAAACTTTGATTTATCTAGACATCTTGTGGGGCGCGCGTAAAAATTGTCATTACATTGACTCGCATGTCCCGTTACTAATTTGTTTGTATCTATTATGTCACTCATCATTCCGTATTTTATCACCTTTTTCTTCTAAATTTCGACTTGATTGTTAAAAGTAATGCTTAGCTGCAAGATCAGCTTAAATTTGGAACGATCTTTCACAATATATTCAAAATTCTCCAAATGTTGAAACATATAAGAGAAATTTGAAAAAGGTAGATTTCAGTAATTTTTCGATGGGGTACACATGAGCGCAATCAGCAGCTATTTGTCTGTGTGCCCAGGATATTCCGCGTTTTATATTCTGCTGTCTCTTTTTTCCTTGCGAAATTTTATCCTTGCGTTTATCACTGGCGTAGCCAGGGGGAAGGGGGAGGATCCCCCTGTGGAGATTTTAATATTTTCAAGTACTGGGCAATATGGCTGCATGATGCTGTTCTGTGACGTAAAATTGAAAGATTCAGCGCTTCGCGCCGATTTCTGCTATCTTTTGGCAGTTTCTATTGTTTTATTGCAGGAAAAGTAAAAATAATAAGCGCTTTGCGCGCATTATAAGCATTTTTTCGTCAAAAACGTAAGAAAATTTCTTTATAAAAATTAATTTTCTTTATTGCTTGAATACCTAGTGCAGGACAATGTGAAAAGCCCAAAAAACGGGTTATTCAACGGCCCCGCCCGTTTTTATGGGTTTTTCAGATATAAAAGTCTTTGTAGGTATTCCCCCTGGCGAAAATTTCTTAAAATCCTGGCTACGCCTATGGCGTTTATTCCAAATAAGTATTAGTATCAGTAGTATTAGTAAAATGAAAAAAATTTTCCAGACTCCGCTGGCAAAAATACTGCGCTATGCCTTTGATGAGAAGCGAGGGAAAGTTCTCTAATTTAATTCGGAGGTTCGCACTCCGTGGACCCATTACTAGCGCATAGCGCCAGTGTTGCCAACTCTGAAAAAGACCAACCGGACATACCAACATTCAAAACCGGACAAAACCGGACAAGAGCACAGTTAAATTCCGGACAAAACCGGACAAACGATGTATACACTTGATAAATAACAAAGCGGCTAAAATTTATTCAAATCAACTATTGCACTTAAATATCTACCACATTGAACGCATTTTGCACATTAAACAAGGCTTCATCAGAAAGTTATAACGATTCATTAAGGCACACGATATCATCATCACAAATGCTACGACCGTACATTTTAGTGTTAAACAATTTAAGCATTGGATCAGTAACAGTGAAGGTGCAACAATTCTCGCCCTTCCAACACAGTAAAAAACGAACACGTAATAAAGCATCAGTAGTTTTGACATCTAAGCGATTTCGTAGTTTGGTCTTCAGCAAACTTAATACAGAAATACCCCGTTCAACGCTAGCATTATAAAAGGGAAGACTTAAAGCAGACAATGCAAATGAGGCTTTAAAACTAATGGCTTTAATGTGCTTGGCCGTTTTAACATGATTAAGAAGAGCATCGTGTTTTGGGGGTAGATTAGCAGAACATAATTTACAGTGAGCAGAACCGTTTGAGCCTTCTACTAGCCACGATTTGGAATTTGGTTCCCGAACACCGTTTTTCCCAGCGATTTGGTTGACATTATAGACCAGACCCAAAATTTTTTCCCACTTTTTCCAACCTTTTTCCACGTTTTTTAAGAGGTCTAAAAATGTTTAAAATAGACCCCCTGTATTAAAAAATCAGTGTTTTTTAAGTAGAACATCCTATGTGCTCATGTAATAGCGGTGTTTGATGTACTTTTTGTATAAAAATTTGGCTAAACTTTACTTCATGGTGTGAACGGAAAATTTGCAGATGTATGTATAAAGGAACGATATTGGTTGAAATGAGGAGGACATACAAAAAGAAAGTGCGGAAAAGAAATTTCATGGAAAACGGACCAATATTGGTGAAGATAGAGTTACGGTACTTTACTTTGTCATAAATGCACCCAGATGGCAGGCAATGTAAGCGAGAATATAAATGTGGATCTGGAGTGTTTCAAAAACTAGGGCATCAGGAAAAGTCTGTGGCGATGTGAGCAAAAAGGATTGAACAAGTTACTCCGGATATAGCTACATTAAAGTGGGTATTTTACTGTTTACCAAAATGTTCCGAATTTGGGCTAAAAACATATTTATCTGACATTTTCAAGGTCGCTGATCACGAAGAAATAACCTTTATTGCGCAAAAAAATTTTTGTTTGAAAATTTTTAAATTTGAAAAAACAATTTTTTGCATATTTTTTCTGTCATTTTACTTGATAAGATATGTGAAAATTCAAGCTTCTGCTTAAATGACGGTTAGGCTTAGGCTTTGGGCTGCTTAGGTCGAGGTCACTCCCGCTTAGATCGAGGTATAGATGCTTAGGTCAATGTATAGATGCTCAGGTTGATATATAGATGCTTAGGTCGACCTAAATTGGGTACGTTATTCTGCATTCCACTGTTTGAATCTTCAAATGGTTGGAACTTTGAGATAATCCAAAAATGCTGTTTACATCGTATTTGAGTAGAAATCTTTGGCTAAAGTTAAGAATATGGTACTTTTAGAAAAGGAGCAAAATGAATACGGAATGCCAAAATTTTTGTGCCAAACTGGTAGAACATGATAAATTGAAGCGCGGAAAAAAATTTGGTGAAAATCTGAGCCATACTTGCAAAGTTGCAGGCAACTGTCGATTTGAGTGTTGGGTGGGACGATTAAACGACTCGATCCAAGGACTTACACATTTGTCAGAAATGAATAATATGGGCTGAAATTATGGAAGGAAGCATAGCAATGAAAGAGAAAAAGAAAAAAAGGCGCGGAAAGCTGTTTGAAATTTTAAAAAAACTTTTAAAAAATTTTCATTTTTTTGCATGTTTTTTCGGTTTTACTTGATAAGATATAGGAAAATCTAAGTTTTTGCTTCTAATATGCTTAGGCTTAGGCTTAGTATATCCGAAAAGGTGTTTTAAGCTGCTTAGATCGAGGTCGCTCCCGCTCAGGTCAATGTATAGATGCTTAGGTCGATGTATAGATGCTTAGGTCGATGTATAGATGCTTAGGTCGATGTATAGATGCTTAGGTCGATGTATAGATGCTTAGGTAGATGTATAAATGCTTAGGTCGATGTATAGATGCTTATATCGACGTAAATTGGGTATCTACATGTGATTCTGCATTCAGCTGTTTGAATCTTCAAATACTTAGGTCGAGTAGATGCTTGCGTAGGTCGAGAAGAGGCTAATTAACGAAACCCATAGCTTTTGTAATATTGATTATAGACGGATGAATATTTTTTCCGCGCTTTCTTTCAACGTGTTCTAAGTACTGAGCGAAAAAATCCGCTCTTCTGAAGCTTATTTCATAGTATCCTGAAAGTACCATATTCTTAACTTACTCCGAAATCTTTAACTGGATGTAAACAATGATAAAAATAGTAGAATTACAAAAAAATTTCTTAAAAACTTTGTGCAAAACATTACAAAAAAATTTTCTTTAATCTTGCTTTACGCGCAGTATAACTTAATTTTTTGTAATCTGCAACCGTTAAAATGGCAGAAAAATATGTTTTTAATGAAAATTGGAAACTTCTGAAAAACTGCAAAAATTCCTTAAAGTGGCTCAAAATGGTGAATGTCCAAGGATGGTGTTTGAAGTACCGTAACTCTGTGAATTTTGTATGGATTTGGTTTATTTCTTTTTTCCGCGTCTTTTAGTGACATAAAGTATCGTTTTTGCGCAATTGTATGGCAGTTCTGCCGAAATGGCGCAAAATCAGTTCACACCATATTCTTCAAAAACTCCAAAAATTTCGCGCTCTACTAGAAATATCACGATCAGTATACGTTATTTCTGTTGAAATTTGAATTTCCTTCCTTCAGTAAAGCATTTTAGCCAATTCTGAAGTCGCTTTTGACAATAAAAACTATAATCTATCAAATGGCGCGAAGCGCCAGAAAATTCTGAAATTTTAGCTCTCTAAAACGCATTTTTGCATTACAAAAACTATCCAAATCCGTACAGAAGATAAGGATTTTCAATCATAGCGTAGTTCTAGACCAGATTGTCGATAAAAATGCTGCAATTGGCGTGGCGCGGCGCGGCTTAAAGATTAATAACAAGTAAGATTTAAATCAATTCGGCGCGAAGCGCCGAAAAATTTTTCAACTTTTACCTCTCTTAGACGCATTTTTGCATTTTGAAACCGGACAAAAGCGGACCAACAGCTTAAAAAACCGGACATGACTGTCGACCGGACAAAACCGGACATCAAGCCTGAAAAGCGGACATAAATGTCCGGTTACCGGCAAGTTGGCAACCCTGGCGGAGACAGAAGGAATGTGACTGTGAGAATTACATACAGTAAAAACAATGAGTAACATATTCGCGCGGCTTTTACTTCTTTTATATTCATAATAGAATAAAAATAAAGATCAAGAGGCAAAATAAAAATCCACTTTAATAGCTATGGAGCGCTTCGCCGCCCTATTCGTCACATATTTTCCAATAGAATTGATTATAGAAATAATATCCAATATACTGCATATTATTTAGAAACTCTTATGCAACGTCTTGTCAAATTTTATTGAAACAAATCTATGCGACGGTGGCCAAAATTATCTCAGTTACTGGTACTATAAGGGATAAAAATAGCATTAAAGCTACGTTATTTCGCCGTTTCTGGATTATCTAAAAGACCTTCTAAATATTTGGCTTTCATTTTGCCTCATTTCCCAAAGAAATGTTCCAATTTTCCATTTTGGAGGTCGAGAGCTCCCTCCATGTTTATGTCTGTATCGCACCCCAGCATCAAAAAACTTAAGCGAAATTAAAATGACATAATTTGCTCATAAGTAATATTCAGCAGATCAAAAATTTTAGCTTGTCTCCTTTATTAATTTCCCTTGTCTGAAAATGATTTAATTTTTCAAATTCCACACATGGATTGATTTTACAGTTACGTGAAACGATTCTGCTCTTGAACATTAGCTGTCAAATTTAGATAACACATAATACACACTACGATTTACTGAGGCAAAATGCAGAAGCAGAAAAATTAACAAACACAATAAGTTCAATGCGCAACACAAAACAGGAATGTATCAATCTATCATTCAAACCGGCTGTCGAGCTGCATTTATTTTGTTTATCACTTTGTCTGTAAGGAGCTTTTACTGAGTGGAGTTCCCTGAAAAAGAGTGCTTAAAAATGAGTTGAAATTTTCATGAAGGCATATTGCCCGATTTAAACGCCATTTTAAAGTGGAAGATTTGTCAAAACAGCACAAACTATGCTTAATATAGATACAAAGTTTAAATGCACTATTTTACACTTCATTGCAAACCTTACTCGACATTCATTACAGTGCTCTAGAATTATTCTTGCAAAATTGAATGAAAAAATCTGCTTAACAAACATACATGTGCAACGCCGCAGAAAAATCAATAAATCATCAAATGCTGATCTATAGTCTGTTTCGCACAAGTTTGGGCATAAGTTTTAAAAATTATCTTCGACAATAAGCTGACAGATTGCGATTATAGCATTGATCTGATATATATGTAATTATCGTAATCTGCCGGCTAATTGTCTATAAAAATTATTGAAATTTATGCCCAAACTTATGTAAAACAGACCATAAATCCTGAAGATCAAGTTTAAATCATTTAAATCAGGGGTAAAAACCATAAGACAAGAAATGTACGTGCACTCGAGAGATCTAGGAAAACTCTGATGCGAAAATTAAATGAAAATCAAGATTCGAAAAATAAAATCTGAGAGATGAGTTGCGTAAACTAACTTTGATTTTAATTTAAGCTATTTATTTTCAAATCCGAAAAAAATGAAGTTTTTTTGGAAAAATAGAGCGAAATTATGCAGATCAAAACATGCTCTGTCTATTAACATAATAAAATTCGAACTTTTCGCGAAGCCAAATTGTTTTCCTTCTGTAGGCTGTAAAGAGTTTCATTTTCTGGTCGCACTTGAGGCAAAATTATCGAAAACACTTAATCATCAGCGCGAGGTGTCGAAAATTGAAGATTTATTATCAAATAGATGAAATTTTTAAATTAAATACGTTCAAAAAAATTTTTTTCTGGTCAAGGGGAACATCAAAATTTGGGTGGGGGGTGTATGCAAGATTTTTCAAAGGTAAAAAATGGTCTTTATAATGGTGGTCTGGTTAAAAAACACCATTTTTCAACGTTTTTCATCAAGCACTATCCATTGGCATCAAAAAATTGCGGAAAAAAACAAAAAAATTCAAAAATTGAATTCTGGGGGTATTTTGGTTTCTGGGGGTAGTACTCGGCCTTCGGGGAGGGTGCATACCTCCCCCCAAACCCCACCCCCACACCCACGTATGGACTCTGACTAAAGTCAAAAATGAATAGCAATTCAAGGAAACGAATTATATCGATTTCTTCGTAATACGAATTAATCCAGCAATGATGGTATTAATTTGTTGAAAACAAAATTAAGACAACTGCTATTAATTAGTTTGTACTTTTAATTACGCTAATAATGATTAATCTTTGTAATCACATAATTTCATTCGCCCATTTCCAAGTGTATCTAAGATAAACTGTCGACTGCTGCATTTCTGAAATTTACTTGAAAAAATAAGCGTGGAAGGAAAATGAAAAAATATAGACATATGCTTAAAATTGAGTCACGAAAGTCTCTTATCAGACATCAATCAAGGTTTCCGTGTGTTCATCCCTTCCTCAGCGTCATAAATTTTCTTCCTCTTGAAGATGCTTCGGAGAGTAGCAGCCTGCTCAGACACGCACGAAGGGGTTCATCTTAGGTGACTCTGCTACAGAATAAAAAATAGGCTTTTTAAGAAAATTAAGGCAAAATGAAGGCCAAAAATGAAAGAAAACAAAAAATTTTTTACGAATTGCTCGAAATTCGTAGAAAACCCGTGAAACAACGTGTTTTCACGCTATTTTAGAACTTGCACCAGTATTTGAGGCCGTTTCAGCTAAAAAGTCTCTGATTAAAAAAAAATTTCAAAAAATTCGATAAAAATGTGACCAAAAATCTGGCCTGCTGCAGCTAGTCAGTCTTTAAGTAGTACTTATTCAAATAGCAAACCTTTTTGTTATCCGCATTCTGACGTAAGGAATTCGCACCAGAAGACCTCATCAAGTCTTAATTGAAGGAATATGTACATCGAATTTTTTGTCATCTTGCCTTTAACCATTTAAATTTAAATTTGAATTCAATTAAATTTAGGTTCAGTTCAATTTAAATTCACTCATCACTTCACCTTGCAAAATTTGAAGCATTCCTTTCGGCTGCTAAATCGATTTTCGTTGCCTGCGCATCCTCTGTACGTGAATAATTTGCATTTGCGGTCCTCGTAACTATAATAGTACGTTAAAGTTAGTTTTGATCGAAAAACGGTCGATTGTTGTTGTTCTGCTTCCGAACACAAGCGACCGGAATCGAACGAAAGTCCGCAGATTTGCAAAACCGTTTTGATCGCTTGATCGGAATTCTTATCACTATTGATCAAATCCGCTTGATCTTGCGACAAACTGGCCTGAAAATCCGCCCTGGCCCAATCCGGTTGCGAGGCCAACGCCGGATTGAACGCCGGTTGCGGCGCCGTTTGTCGGAACTGGCCAATCGTTTGCGGGTTCGCTTGTGGGCTAAAATTTGGCTGCCCCCGAAATTGTCCATTTTGTCTCGCAATCGATTGCCAATCGGCGTTGGATTGCCCATTGAATTGCGCCAACGATTGCGGACTAACTTCAAGCGGTTGACGCGCGTTTGAAAAAAGTTATTCGCTCGGTTGTCGGTCTGTTGCACGAATTGTGCTTTGGTTGGCAATTGGTTGCCCGTCTATATTTGGTTGCCTTTGAAGCGATTGCGTTTCCCAGTCGGGTTGGCCTTCCAATTGCGCAACCGATTGTCGATTTGCCTGAATCAATTGCGCGTTTGGCGACCGATGATTGTTATTTTTCCCGCGATTGTTGCATTGCCGACGTGATTGCGGATTCGATTGAACGGCTTGAAAATCTTGTAAGCCGACTACAATACGAAAGGATGATTTATTTGCTTTTAATCGATTCGAGAATTTTTCGGTGATAAAATAAGGAACGATTTAAAAACGTCATTTTTGTCAGGAAAAATATTTCAAACTAATTTTAAATTGTCATTCGTGATGTTTTAATGTGAAAAGATTCAGGACTAACAAAAGATAAAAAATATTGGAAACGTTCTTTACTTAATAGCTAATCGAGACCAGTAGGCAACGTAGGCGCATGGGTAACCGAAATTCTTAGAATTTGGTTTAAAACTCCTCAAGGTTAAAAAAACCAAAAAAAAACCGAAAATTGAAGGGTGAAAACCATCGTTGTTCAACATTTCTTATCAAGTTGATGGGGCACACGTGAGCGCAATTTATTTGCCTGTGTGTCCAGGACATTTCGCACTTTACCTTATGCTATTTTCCTTGCGACTTTGTTTTATCCTTGTGTTTTTTCCTAATAAAGTATTACTATTACTATTACTATATAAGGGAAAATAATAAAAAATAAAAAATAAAATGATAAATAATAAAATATATTAAACTATATTACACAATAAAATGAAATAATTTTAAACAAAAACTAAGAAGTCGTGAAGATAGAAAAAATTGCGCATATCGATTTATAAGAGTCTGGGGGTTTGGGTTCAAACCACACGTTGGCATGGGGGTTTAAGGGTGGTGTGCACTCCCAGAAGGCTGAATACCGCCCAGAAATCAAAATACCCCCCAGAATTCAATTTTTGAAAATTTTTTCGTTTTTTTCGCAATTTTTTGATGCTAATGGATAGTGCTCGATGAGAAAGGTTGAAAAATGATGTTTTTTCGGCATACCACAATTTTTAAGACAATTTTTGACCTTTGAAAAATCTTGCACAGACACCCCCACAATTTTGTGCTGCCCATCTATGGTTCAAACCCGCACCCATGTCGTAGTTGACAATGACATTTTTAATTTTTTACAAATGTTATAATGTGAACTGAATTACTCTTAAAGAAACTCATTATAAAATAAAATACAATAATAATATAATTTCGCCGTTACCGTAGAAGTTCAAGTGATATCATCAAAGTAAAATTGAATATTTAATGCCCAAAAAGTGAAAAAACGGGTAAATAAGCGAAAATTCGCGATGAAATGACTATGGTCTTGTTCCTTCTTTATCTCGCAGGCCATGATTACAACCTGAAATTTATCAGCAAGTCTGAAGGAATTTGTATAAGCATAAAAAGCGCAAAAATTATTTTATTTTTAATACAGATCAGCTTAACCATATGCGTCCTGACAATGTTTTATAATTAAATTGATTGTCTTGAAATAATAGATAACCATCATTCTTTGTTTTTAACTTGAAAACAAACAGCAAAAGAGTAAATTATATAAACAAATGATAGATTTTAAATCGTAGGAACTGAATATCTGATAATCCCTTTATTTTGAAACTTTTAAAATTTTTAGCGAAAATAAGTTTTAAAGGCAGAATTTACTACATTTACTGTTTAGTGAGAAAATTCTTTGAAATATCGAATTTCTCCTGTCTTATAAAAAACTTTTCAGGGTTTGTACACGTTGTTCAGTTCGATGATTTATAACGAGGGTTTCATATATTAAAAAGGTTTTTGTGTAACATCAGTCTAGTCTCGATAATTTTCTGATGACATTACCCCGGAATTCACAGTGAGTTCAATAATAATAAATAACAGCGGTGCATAAAAAATATAAAAAATTTAAAAAAAACGTAGCAAATCGAATTGAGGGAAAAACTTTTCGAAAAGTACAATTATACCTTCAAAAGTGCCTGGCGGGTGTACACCAATTCGAGTGGTTTCGAAGGGCGCTCGGGATGACGCAGTGCCATCATTAAATCCACCGATTCCGAGTGGATCCCCACCATCGTAACCAAGGCCATCATTGCCCAAAGTGGGCGAATTAGCTAATTTTTTACCGTTTTGTCCACTCACTTGTTGTTGGGAACCATACTGTTGAGGGGGACCAACGTTCCCACTTCCATATCCATTCCCGGAAGGTCCATTATATCCGCCGCTCCCATACTGAGCACCGTTCCCTAGTAAAAAAAGTTTTTTCATAAGGTTCACTTATAAATGTAAAAGGCGGTCCTCAAAAATCTTAGTAAATTTTGTACATGCAAATTTTAGTGTACAATAATACAGTAAGGTAACAAGTTTTGTGCAGCGAAACTAGATTTTTTACCTTCAATAGTTTAGTTTAGCCAATTCGCGGGTTGTTGACTTATCAAAATACAAAAATTACAGATACGACGCGAAGCGCCAGAAAACTTTTGATTTATTTACCGTTTTCATTCGATTCATATTTTATATCAAATTTTTTATATGTGTTAGTTTTTACATCACTTATATCATAAATTTTCACTTTCATTTTTCATTTTCATACTTCATTAGATTTTTATAATTTGATACTCGATCTTATTATTGAAAATACTTTACAAAACTTCATTTTTACCGTCCTAAATGCAATTTTGAAACTTCATGAAGACTAACATAACAGACGATTGTCAAATTCGTACAAATTAATTTAGCATATTTACCATAATTCCAAGTCTGTCCTTTCAAAAATCTTTACAAAAAATCACAACAAAATCAGACGGTCCTGAAAAGTTTATCGATAAAAATTTTTTGTCGAATACAAAGTTATGGTAATGGATAGGAAACAGACATGCATGTGGGGGTCTGGATTACACGTTGGCGTGAGGGAGGGGGTTTGAATGGCTTGGAACCTCGAGAATTTTTTAAGTTTGGTATGTTATTTTGGGGTTTTTGCCTGTTTTACATCCACCAGGCCCCAGAACTCGGTCGCTGCCATACATGCACAGCATGGGAATTCTGGGGGATTATAAAAGTGCCTTTTTTCGCCCAAAAATGGTAGGTACGCGTTGAAAACATCGTTTTTCAGCGTTTCTGACGATGATCTATCTTTCTAAAGCATAAAAACATGAAAAAATTGAAAAAAATAAAAAAACTCGAACAAATTGAACAAAATATAGTCAAGACATGAGTATAATGGCGCGAAGCACCGAAAATTTGGCACCTTCGAGCAAATAGATATTTAAAAACGCTTAAAAAAGCAAATTTTTACGCATTTTTAGAAAATTTTTGGGAATTTTCGAAAAATGGAAAAATGATAAATTTACTAGAGAAAATGAGACAAAATGAAGGCGTGGTGGTAGAAAATGGATAATTTTCTTTAAATTTGCTTAAAATGGACCAGAAACTGTAGAACAAGGTAGTTTCAATGCTAATTTAGTAATTATGCCAGTTGTTGAGGTCATTTTGGCCCAAAAAAGCTTGTTAACAGACCCACAGACCGGCTGACTCCCCGGATCGGCCGTGCTGTGCATCTATGTGTAGAAACCACTACCGTTGGATTCGAAGTGATTGCCGCCGTTTCCACCGCATCCATTCGAACCGCATCCGTTCCTGGATATAGTCGGTGGTCCAAAAATTTTCGGTGGGCCGAGTGGTACCGCAGGAGTCGGGCCGTATTCACCCGAAGGCGGTAATTTGTAAGTCAGCCGCGATCCGGGCAAAGTCGGCGGCAGGAAAATGTTGCCTTTCCCGGAAGCCCCGCCTCCCGATTGACCGTAACCCGGCTGAGTTTGACCCTGGCCGTATCCAGCCGGTCGAGCGTTCGGTTCTTGGGTAGCCAAGCCGCAACAAAACCTATCGTTGTTATCCGGACTTATGTGGCAGTAATAATTTTTGGGACACAACGGTACGCCGTCGAAGCCGGCTCCGCATCTAACCGGAGTTTTGTTTCTTTTCAACGGTTTTCCGCCGTCGGGGCATCCGGTGGGCACGTAAGGAACCCCGTTGAATAAGTCCAACAGAGAAGGCGGTCCGAAAATCCGGCCACGACGACGTGTTGGCCCAGGGGTTCCCGGAGGCTGGCCGTAATTATTATTCGAAGGCTGGCCATAGCCAGCGCCGCCTGAGCTTGGATAATTCCCACCGGAACTCGAATACGGACCGCCGGACGGCGGAAAAGCTGAGGCCGATCCGGTTGCGCACCGTAGGCGACGTCGTCGTCGCCGGTTGGCGAATCATGACGCAGATTAGATTTCGCTCTCAAATTGAAGATCTTGTGAAACATATCGGAGTCGGTCCTGAGAGGAGGAAACTTATTAGGGGCCATTGGTTGGATAAGGCTAGGGGCCTCTATTATCTTACTTTGATTCATCTGATCCCATTGAGGCGTTATTGGCCGCTTAGTAGGGTCCAAAGGCGTCGTAGGCTGATCAGTATTGATCGGTTCAGACGGAGTGGGTAAAGAAAGAGTTTGACTTGATTCTACGCTCTTCTGATCCAGTGATGGATTAGTCCGACTATTTCGGGAGGTATCCGGCGGACTTGTATCTCTATTTATGGTTTCTGGAACAGGTTGAATATCCGATGGGCTTGCCTCCCTGCTTATGATTCCCAAATTGGATTGGGCATCCGGTGGGCTTTTATCCCTGGTTATTATTCCCAGGGCGGATTGAGCATGGGAGGCAGTGCGGGGGGTAGCGTGGGACGACAAAGATTCATGTTTCGACTGGGCCATTGGACGGAGCGTTCCGGGTTGATTGCTATAGGTCAAAGGTTGATCGCGGAACGGTTGAGGGCTCACCGAATCATCGGAATTTGGGGCTTGATCCCCGTCGGACCTCGCTCCCAATTCGGGACCGACCGAATCGGGCGACACGAGCGACACGCCGTTGACGGAATCTGCCGTCAGCGGAACGTGGGCCGGCGACAGGGGTACGATTTGAGGGGCGTCAATGGGGACGCCCGGCTGCACGGGAACGCTCGCGCAGCAAATACCGGTACGAAAACCTTGTTGACAGTAGTACCCGTCAGGACAGTCGATTCCGTCGCCCTCCATGCCGCAAATGATCGGTTTCCGTCCACCGAGAGGCAAAAGATTCCCCGGGCAGAGACCGAGTGGAACGGCTGAATTCAAATTTACAAATTTTACTCAATTGAAAAATCAATAACAAAATATTTGTAAAAACAACAAATGCAGAATATCGCTCGATAGTCATTATCAGACATGCACAGTGTGGAACTTCTGGGGGTGAAACCAAAAACTTTTTCTAAAGCGCTTTGTTTGGTCCAAGAAGAGGCATGCACAGTACGAGGATTCTGGGGAGTGAAATTTTAAAGTGCTTTCGGGCTCAAAAATGGTAGATATGCGTCAAAAAACATCATTTTTGGTGTTTCTGACGATGCTTTATCGTTCTAGGGCGTAAACACATTAAAAATTTTCGAAGAAAATCACAAATTTAAATAAATTGGACACGAATATTTGACACTTTGAGCAAATTGATGGCTAGAAACGCTGAAAACAGGCACCTTTTTTGCGAAAATTTGTGAAATGATGACTTCTGAGGGGCTGAGAAATTTTCTGCAGAAGGGGTGAAAAACCTCCTTCCCCAAACCCCCCACAAGATCATGTATGTTTACGAACTGTAGATGCGTGTTAAAAGCGTTATTGCTTTATGTTTCTGACGATACTCCATCTTCTAGAACGTAAAAGCATAGTAAAATTCGGACAGATATCAAAAAATTCAATACCAGCGGATAAAGTATCGACAAAATGGATTTCTAAAAATAAACAATACCTTTCCTACGAATTTTTTTGAAAAATCGCGAATCTGAGGGGGTGCAAAGATAATAAATTTTTTGGACGGGAGCTTGAAACATTATTGGGAAGGGGGGTCAAAACCTCTCACATCATTTATGGTCATTATTCTGTTTTTCTAATTTTATTTGATACGTTTAACGTCCTGGTGAAAATGATTCGGCATGTTTTACATTTAGGAATAGAAGTTAAGTATTAAACAAAAATAACTTTATCATTTGTATGCATCTTTCGTTCAATGATGTCAAAATAAAGTTCAATGTGTCAAAATAATTGATAGTTGCAAAAACTTCGTAGCTTCCGTTGTTATATTTTCTTAAAATTTATTAAAAGAGGATATCGAATTGGCAGAGTTGGAATAAGTCGAACATTTTTTAAAATGACGGAAATCGCACTAAAAAGCCAATAGGGAGCTCATATACAAACTTACTTGTAGTTGAAGAACCTGAAAATTGTCAAGGGATGAAAACGGTTTTGAAAACTTAATCATACCATCCAGAAACCTAATTTTTCGAAGTTTCTAATCAGGCTCAAATAATAACGAAAAAGATTTAAAAATATTTCAAATGGAGGTCAGGGTTGCTCTCCTGGAATACCTAGCATTTTCGCGCTAATCTGAGTGCACCTGCATCTGTCAACAGAGCCCCTAGTGAACTTTCAGATTGGAGCTTTGGGGTCTGGAGCTCAGAAGGCGGAAAGAGATAGTTTTATAATAAAAATAAGGCAAAGCAAAGACCTTAAATGTATGAGAATCAAAATTTTTTGAACAAATACCTGAAATTGACCAAGCACTGTGGGATAAGGTCTATTATCATCGAATTTGAACCATTTTTTCCGGACCTCAGCACAGACCGGGCTTCCACCCAAGACCGACATTATTATGTACATATTCCCGATAAAATGTCGTACTCAAATCCAGATTTTTGAGTCTTTTCATCCCATTTCGAATGTATTATTTAAGAAAAGATTATTTGAACGAGCCAGGGCCTTAGACCGCTTCTATACTTGCTATATTTTATGTTAAATAAACTAATTGAAACAAGATTCAATTAGCTGAAATTAAGGCATCAACTTTGCCAAAAAATTATGCAAACATTTGAAATATGATCGTTAATTAATTTTAAATATAAATTTAACTAATTATAAATTTGAAATCATTGGTAGCAGCAATCTTATACGTATGATTTTTGCTTCGACATTTACTAACTTTTCAAGCAATCTGTTTCACACAGTGTACGCGTGCCGAAATTGTTCTGATTTCCTTGACAGCCACTAAAGTAGAATAATCTGCACTGATCCCATCCCGGATCGTAATACCAACGCAAATGCGATCCTTTGCACGGGCCATCTACCTTGGGCTGGAAGCAGTGATCTTTTTGAGGATACAATCGGGGTCCTAAAGACACGGTAAAACACCAAAAATAAAAACATGAAACAAAAAAGGAGCAAATGGAATCGAAAATAAACAAAAAATAAATACTGAAGGAAGAATAAATTTAAAAATAATAAAAATTTGAAAATATCGTATTCGCAAATAAAACATCTAAACTGAAAGTAAAAATACAGAAAATAATAGAAATACTGCAAGAAATTTATTTTTTCGTAAAACTGAAAATATAATTGAAAATAATAAGTGAAAATAATGAATAAGAAACAATATGGAACACATGCTGTCGATAATAGGTGGGCGGCACCAAAGTTCTGGGGGCAGGGGTGCAAGATTTTTTCAAAGGTCAAAAAATGGCCTTTAAAATGGCGGTATGGCGAAAAACACCATTTTTCAACGTTTCTCATCAAGCATTATCCATTGGCATAAAAAATTGCGAAAAAAACAAAAAAAAAGAATTTAAAATTGAATTCTGGGGTGGTATTTTGATTTCTGGGGGGGTGGCATTTGGTTTCTCGGGGGATGCATACTCCCCAATCCCCCTCCACGCTCAGGTATGCTGTCGATGCAAGCTGCTGTTAGCTACACGAAAAACGACTTCACAATAAGCTTCTGTTTGAATTTAAATTTCTAAAGCTAAGAAAGTTACCTAATAATTCAATGTTCTGAATCGTAACTAGAATGAAAATTACGTGAGCAGCAGAAAAAGGCCATCTTATACAGTGAGTAACAAAAATTTTTACACTGACGAGTTGTAAATAAAGAACACTAAAGTACAAATGAAAATCAGAGAGAGTACTAAGAGCACATATGATCGTGTGGGGATGGAATTTAGTGACACTTGAGACCCAAATTCCCACAGAATCTGAAGTACTCTCCATAATTGAAATTTTGGCACATTTACCGCTATTTTCGCTCCATCAGAGCCCAGAATTTAGTCGCTGCCCATGTTCGACTAAGAAAATTGTTTAACATGATTCGTTTTTCTTTTTTACCTGTTTCGGAAAAGCCTAAAACATTTGCAAAGCATATTTCCGAAAGAATAAAAATTAAACGATGACAGTAACATATTCCAAGTTGGGTGCTGTGTCAAAGTATGGCATTTGCTAGTATATATGCTTTCCATTTGCTCCATTTATTAGAAAAAGGAATATGTGAACAGTAGCTGATCTGAAGATATAAGACAGTGTTTTTAATGACCATGTTTACCTCGCTTCTGTGGTCTATAAATAGTGTTTATAGGGCAGTGAAGAATTCGTGCAATCTAAAATTACATTGAATCGTCTTATTTTACTTCATTTCATTATTATTGTATTTTTAATTTTGTTATTTTGCAATTTTATGGTTCAAGAGATTTGTAAGCGAAAAATTTATCAAACTCAGCACATTTTGTCGAGCTTTTTCAAAGAAATTAACAAAAAATTTTGGATCACACCAAATCGTAAAATGATACTGATAAAATGATGATAGCGCAAGCATTATTTTTCGCAAAATTTTGGGAAATTGGATTTTTCAGGATACTCCAAAAAGAATGCGAGTAAAATTCAACACGAAAAGCGCTATTTTGTGTTTAAATAACAAAGCTGGATTTTTAGAGCTTGTTTCGAATTTTTTATAAAAGTTTCGGTTTCGATCCCGAATGAAAATTCTGTATCTACAACGGAATGCGCATAAATATAGACAGACAGTAAATTAAAATGTGACACACAGCTTAACATTATTCCAGAGCAGTCAACGAATTCGTAGGAAAAGGGTGCAGGCACGTATCTCTAGGGGAATTGGGGGCGTAGGACCTTATCCAAAATTCAGAAAAATCGGAAAAATATGAACTTTTTAAACGTTATTTTGTGCTATTTTTGGCGTTTTTGAGCTAGCCCTCCCAAAATTGGTGTTGGTCCTCCAAAATAGGACGCCAGCTACGTGCTTGAAAGGGTGCACGATGATTCAGCTCGCTAATAAACGCTTCGTGCAATTCAAACACTTCTTCTAATCTATGTACAAATTTCACAGCGGTATTTGTGCGAGAAACACTTCAAAATGTTGTTTCTAAAGTGACTTTCTTGAGCTTCAAAAATTGTTTGCGCATTAGAACCATAATGTTTAACGTTTTTGACGAAGAACTTCAAAAAAACATACAAAGTTCTCCGAATTCGACGCTTAGCGCCCAACAATTGATATTCATGACTTAAAATCACTGAGGACGCTGAAACTGCATATATTAAAAGGTTTCATGTAATATTGAAGATTCTACGAAGTCAGCAGCTTTCAGCGGAGGTCAGCCAGCATCTATTTAGGGGTCAAGCTCCCAAAGCACGAGGTTTTAGAAATGAAGCCCCAAAAACTACCTATCGAAGAAATGTTTGTTTCGCAATATGCATACACATGGCTACAGGCATCCGAATTCTAGGGGTCTGGATGGATCAAAATTGTCAAAAATGGCAAAAAACGTCAAAAATATAATTTTGGAGAAATAAAGCCATTTTGGATTCTCGGCTTCTAAATCCCGAATTCTTAGGCAAGTAGCTGACCTTCTAAATCTGGGCGGACTGAAATTTTGAAGTCAGATATCTCAACAACCACTCGTAGACAGGAAGAAATAATGATTTTTTTGAGCATTTCTCAACGAGCTGTACACACTAGAGAGAAAAAAATTTTCAAAAAATTCAAAAATCCCAACAGCTCTGAATCATATTCAAAAATGTGTTGCATAAAATGGTCGCACAATCCTGGTACACTGCAAAGGTAAACAATATGTACGAAAAATTAATATAATCCTGCAAAACGCGTGAAAAAATTCTGACACATTCATTATGCCTTACTGAATTAGCTCAAGACAGCACTTATACTAAACCAATACATCTGACGCGAAGCGCCCAAAAATTTTATGGTTACTAGTTCAAAAGATTGCTAGAATCAGTTCTGCCAGTCTGTCCAATGAGCTTCGAGAATTTTCGATTTTTTCCTTTGGGGAACCCTTGTAAAAACTGATTGTATTTAAAAATTTTGGGGGATCAGTCCTCCCACAGCTACGTGCCTGCAAATCCCACTCCGTACGCCCATGTTTAGTTACCTCCCGGTACGGTAGGCGGTCCCAGTAGCTTAGCTGCGTGTCGTTGGCCATTCCTGTGCTGCGAGCTAAAAATTCCCTGAGTGCTCCTGTGCAGCACGCAGCCGCCAGGCGGGCAAACGCCAGTTTGCCGCTCTTGATAAGAGTCGTCGTGCCCACCACCGTCGCCTATATTTCGTCGTTGCCGACTGTACGACTGATCCGTTTGAGGTGCTTGAGACGAGACATTTAATGCAAAAACATAGAATAGAATAAAAAATGGTAAAAACTAATAATTCTGTCTGACTCAACGGGAAAAAGGAAAAGTTAACAGATGGAAAATAAAAAGGACGGACGAAATAGACGAGTGCAATCTCGATATAATGAATGCAAAAAGACGCAGAACTATTATGCGAAAGAACGGTGATTGGGAACTTGCCGACGAATTTGAGTTTGCAAGCGACTCAAACTTTCATCCGTACCTTCAGGCGCGGATTAAGAGGGGGCGGGGAAGGGGTGCCGGCCCCCCAGTCGTCCAAAAGTGCTTGAGCGCAATAGAGAATAACGTGTATTTTATTGATGATTTTAGCCATTTTTGTCTCACGAGTTTTCAAATTTTTACGGAGCTTCGCGCCGGGTAGTAGTACTCATTTAAGACATTTATTGACTTTCCTGGCGCTCAGAAGACTTTATTTTTACAATAGAAGTTTTGTTAATGTATAGAACAATGTTTTTTTAGTCCGTACAATGATTTCTCGAGTGTTTTTTCGGTGCGTTGTGCTGATTTTTGCACTAATGTTGCGCGTTTTTAGCATAAAACTTCCAAAGTTTTTTTACATGTTTTCGGATCACAAATGATTCTGTCCACCAAAAGACGAAAATACCGTTACTTTAAGCACAATGGACGGATTTTTTTGAACAATCTTCGCCACTATTAAGAACGTTTGGGGTTCCACCCCCATCAGAAAATCATGTATTCGCCACTGCGTGCCTTGCATTTTGTGCCCGTTTTTTCTCATTAAAAACTGAACGACCTTTCATACGCTGCACTTTTTAATCAGGACCGTGTGTTGTACACTGCTGCTTTCTGGACTATATGTACGTATATGCATAGCACGGAAATTCGGATCAGCCACTAAAAAGTTTTATATTAGTGCCTTTTTGGGCTAGAAACGATGGTCATTGACGTTATGAAGAATGCTCATTGCTCATTCTTCCTAACTTTATAGGAACTTCAGAAGAAATTTGAAAAAATTGAGTAAATTCATACATGTAAGAGGGGAGATAAATGGATTTCCCCACTCAAAGTCGGCTGTCCCTCCATCCCTCAAAGTCAGAAAGTCTTGACCCCAATGTTTTGAAAGAATCGAATTTTTTCGGCCGTTTTTAGGTGTTTCTTGGCCGTTTTGGGCCGAGAATCGGAGGTCATTTGCTCCCTTCCCAAATTGGCGGGGATCCCGCCTCGAATTTTCGAGCTGCTACATGTATAAGTAAATTGAGCCAAATACATATATTCAAAAAAGAGTACATGGCGTAAGGCGAAGGAAAATTCGACACTTTGAGCCAATAGTTAGGTAAAGGCACTTATAACAGCACAGCTTCTACAATTTTTTTCTGAACATTGACAATTGTGGGGTCACAGGCTTGCTTGCAGCCATGCGTGCACATGTGGAAGATGGTAAAAACATAAAATTTTCTGGATAAACGGTGGCAAATTGAAAGCTAAAATCTTATGAAATTGACGATTTTCCTTTAAAAGAGCTTGAAATTGACAAGAAACTACAGATTAACATAGTTTTAAGGCTAATTTAGTATTTATATCAGGTTTTTCGTCATTTTGGCTCAAAAAGCTCAATATTTGAGTCCAGACTGGTAGAACCCCAGATCGGCCATGCTGTGCGGTCATGCTCGTAGCGATTTTGCGCGGAGGTCACTAGCCTTTCTTGGGGTCTAAACCTTTTAACCACCCCCACGAGAACACGCCTTTTCTGAACTCTCATAAATTATAGGATATAAAATACAGAATATAAGAATAAAGCCATTGAAATACCGTAATATGCGGGAGCCTGTTGAGGTACGGGTTCGTAATCGGGATTGGGGGCGTATTCGGGCGTATAGCCCGCGCCGCCGCCCTCTTCGCTGGCATAGGGACAGCACGAAAAATCTATGCCGTTAAAGTAGCAGCTAGTTTGGGGAGGGCACTGATCCTTGCCGGGCAAGCACAAGATTGGACGTCCGTCTCTGTGAAGCACCGGCGGTTCACCGAACGGACATTTTGGCACGTCGGCGTAAGGGGCTGCTCCCGATCCGTAGGACGTAGGGGGCCATGCCTGAGTGGGGGCAGGCGGCAAGTCGTAAGCCGATCCTTGTCCGTTCGGATAAGAGGCGTAGTCGTTGACCAGGGGTAGAGAAGGGGCGGGTGCGACTAGAGGAAAATTCGCAACACCCTGATCCTGACCCCCGCCTTGTTGAACGGGCTGGGCGCCTTGATCGAATCCACCCGGTTGATTCCGGTACCCATCGACCGGCTCTAGTCCGCCTCGGGCGTTTATTGGGGGCAGTAGTTGAGGCGGTCCTGGAAAAATTGTCTCATCGGAATAAAGAGTCCGTTTGACGTAGTAACTTAATGTGAAGCCCTAAGCGATAGAGAGATAGAAAGGAAAATTAGTGACACGGTTGATTAGACAGAAGATCCGAATGGAGCACAAATAATGCGTCTTTTTATAGAAAGCTGTATCAGCAGAAGGCAACATATAGAGAAATAGCAGATGCCCAGCCTGAGCCAGTGAGTAAAAAAGGAAGGAATTCATGCAAGGACGGCTGGCAAAAGAAAAATGGGTATTTAATTTTTTAAGTGCTTAAAAATTGATGCCCGATCTTTTCGCGAGAGGGATTTTCAATTGTTCCAATTTATGCGGTTTATTCAATTTAATTTAAAATATATATTTTAAAGAAATTCTTGGTCAGAAAATCAAGCAAATGTTCTGATTTGGGATCAAGAGCCCGCGCTATCCTCCTAACCGGAATTTTCCAAGACACTCAATGTATGTCCCAGCCCATACCGTGCGCGAAAGACCAAAAGCACCCTGAAATGTGAAAAAGAAATTTTCCGAAAAAGGCAGACAGAGTGGCGCATAAGGTCAAGTCTTGATTTCACTACAAATGATTTCACAGCTTTGCTACGCCGTTTTGAAGTTACTTGCATTCCCGTTACATCCGCAGCGCTTTTTATTCGGCTCAAAAAGCCATCGATCCACGAACTTGTTGCATTTCGCGGGCGATAAGCATTGCCGTGGAAATAATTTGGATGGCACATAAGGAGCTTTGGAATAAATACTTTGAGAGAAAATTGTTAATTTATAGGATTTCACTTCCATGTATTATTTGTTACAATCTAAATGCATGTCATTGAAGGAGCCGCGGCAAGATAAAGCGTAAGCTGGCATTTGATTTAAGGGGGACAAATGAATATAGCATAATGATGACCGCAAATGCACAACATGTGGTCAGTCTGGCTAGTCAGCCGGTATGGGGGCCAAATATTGAATTTTTAGGTCCAAAATGACGGCAAAAAGTGGTATAGATGCTAAAGTAGCGCTCAATTATATTAATCTACAGTTTCTGGCCAATTTCAAGCACTTTTGAAAAAAATTTTTCATTTCATCGTTTTCTAGCTTTCTTATTTTCATTCTTGGAAGTTTAGAACCACAAACCTTTCATGTGAACGTCGATAACGACCAGGCAAGCACATTTGGGTTGGGGTTTAACCCTTCGATAATGGAAAAGCGGAAACTCTCTCTGAAATATAAGGCGATGCAAAGGCCAAACGGATGGAAATCAATTCGGCAAAAGTGCTTGAAATTTACCAGAAACTGTTATTTAGCATAGTTTTGCGCTATTATGCATTTATGTCATATATTGAGGCCGTTCCGACTTAAAAAGCTCTCTATCTGACCCCCCAGATCGGCTGACCCCCACAAGAACGATCATTCCATGCATTTATTCAATAATGATTTTCATCACTTAGCGACATCGAAATATGTGGAAAAGCTACTAAGACTGAGGAAATCAGGGACATCATTTGTAGGAAAATCCCTGAAAGTCGTCGCTTTTTCAATAAAATCAGCGACTTTTTAGATAAGTTTCTGTTGTAAAAGTAAAAACATAAAATTGTACGTTACTGAGATCGTGAAAAATCAAAGGAAGCCGCCAAATACATTTATACTCGTTTTTACTGTCAATTTGAGTTCAGGCTCTTTTATCAATACGTATTTATTTATTTTTAAATAATAAAACATATCATTTTCAAAAGAAACTAAAACGTCACTTCAAACCAGTTCTTATTATGAAGACTTTTTCGACAATTTATAAATATGAATTACTCATATTTTTTATTATCCACCTTCATTCGATTCTTTTAACTATCCAGTCTTTCAAATAACAGTGAAGCTTAGAGCTAAGTACAGCGATGTACGACATATGATATGGCACAGTTGTCTTGGTAATTATAATGCTGATAATGCATATAATAGTTGAATAAATAAATAAGTATTTAATGGATACATTATTCATCTTAAATGTCATTTGAAAGCAAGTCAAACGCTGCAAAATTATGCACACTGTCAATAGCTTTTCACGACATTAGCTGCGTGACGTCATCACACAACCAATAAATGAGATAGTGACGGAAAGGTTAGGCCAATTTAGCCGTGCATGTGGACCAAACGCCCATTGTGCTCCTAACATAATCATGCACTGGCAAAATAACGTATCGTAATTAAACCTTCGAATTTTTACGTATAAATTTAGCACTTGTCCGCAGGCAGGACTCAAATGCACGAAGGCTAACTTTGATTGCGGCTGAAGAAATTCGAATGTACGACTACGTATATCAGATGCTTCTTGAAACAAGTAAAATTGTATTGAAGTATTGGAGCTCAGAGTTACAAATGAAGAAAATTTCATTCCAATTTGCCCTTCAGATGCACTATCATAGGAACAACCTTAAGTATAGTAAAATGTAAAATTTTGAAAATCAAGCTAGCGCAAGTAGCCGGCAATGAACTTCTCAGATTGTTTCACAGTAAAAAAGTAGAATTCCTGCCTGAGCTAGACGACCGCCAGTGTAAAATGTTCAAAAACCTGAAATCATTTGCTTAATGACGAGTTTTCGTGTTATCCGAAATTCGAGGCCCAGCATTCAGTTTAAGTGTAATACAAATCACTGTTGAATAGATTGCCAGTTAAAATTTATTGCGTATTCATTTTTATTTTGAATTTGATTTTTTAAATATAATGTGGATCTAGTATACAATTTACCCCCAGCGATTTTTAGCCGATCCATATAAGCTACAGTAACCAAACTTTACAAGGAGATAGCTATAAGCCTATTGTACTAATCTGGCAAAATTGATTAACTTACGGCGTAAACTTACTGCTTTACACTCACAGTTTACAACGTACTAACGGCATCTAAAAATTGTAAACGATTCGGTGGGTTTCAAACAAAGCAGTTTTTTGTAACTCAATCAACATCCTACATTTAAAAAAAGTAAGTTTAAATAAAGTAAGTTTAAAGTAAGTTTAAAGTAAAGTAAAGTAAGTTTTTTTAAATTTTTTAAAGCAGTAAGTTTACACCGTAAGTTGATCAATTTTGCCGGATTAGTACAATAGGCTTATAGCTATCTGCTCTTAAAGTTTGGTTACTGTAGCTTATATGGATCGGCTAAAAAACGCTGGGGGTAAATTGTATACTAGATCCTATAATGTTTCAATTTTTAAAAATTTCAATTCATTAATTTCGATTTTGACAATACTTAGCAAATCGTGCTAAGATACGTTTCGCTTGGTAGTCTGGTCGTGTAAAAATAGATAAATTGTAAATCAAGACTTACGAAGAGCCGGTGGAGCCGGAATAGCAGGTGGTTGCGTCTCAAATTGTCTGAGTTGTAAAAGTGAACTAGGTGCAAACTGAGTGTTGCTTAATTCGTTATTCACTGCGTTTTCGATCACTGAATAATCATAATACCTACATAATTATAATAATTACACTAATTGTAATTCGATAAAACTTTTATTTAAAAAAGCAAAATTAAGAAAAATTAAGAACTACGGGGGAAGATCTAAGCTCCAGTTTACTTGCTTTGTTTATTTGGGATTTAGGCAATATTGTCTGTCCAGTCAATCGCGAAAATGGGGGAAGAATCAAGCCAGATTGGGAGTCGAGCGAAGAGCTTTTTGTAAATTGACATAAACCTTAAAACATCGCAAAAATAGTTTGGATTGAATAAATTTTGATTGATTTTAAGCACTTTCACAAGACAATTGTTAATTTTGTCCGTTTTTTACTTCAACTTTGTATTATTTCAGCCAAAAAATGTTTACTTTCGTCCTTTTTTGGTCTTTTAGACTCCCGAACGCCACTTTTATATCCTGTTCGTTGTCTAATTCAGATATTACGGTATTTACATATTTTACCAGCTAATTTTATAAAAAATTCAATCTAATTTATGCGTAACAATATTACTGAAGAAAGGCCGCCAGTTCTTACTTACATATTTAAACTAAAGTCGATTCAACCACTAATCATGATCTAATTGACATATCAGCGATACGCAAGCTTTGATGTGCTAAAAATTTAGATTCGAAAAATTTCAGCAATTAAAACCATAGAACGATTGAAAATTTGAAAATTTTTTTATTCGACGGTTAAATACTAAACCACCGTTCGTCTCAAATAAAAAATTTAACAAATTGAAACAAAATTTTAAGAAAAATTTTAAAAAAATCGTAGGACATAATAAAATGAATAAATTATTAAATATTAAACGCCTAAACTTGTCCAAAACCGACCTGGACAAGCAAAATCGCAAATCGCCTTTGTTTCAAAATTATTCTCATTTCCTTGACAACCGCCCCATACGAATTGCTCACAGCGTAAATTCCGACTGTTAAAGTAGAATCTAGGATTGTAGCCGTTGCATGGGCCTGTGTCCCTGACCAATGCGCATATTTGAGGTAGCGTAATATCTATCACTAAAAAATTACAGATATAATGGAATTTCGAAATGTGCGTACTTGAAGCTTAAATACAAATGTTTATTGACATGAAAATTTATTTTTTCTCCTTCACATTTTTAACAATTGCGGAATTAGGGTAAAACTTATTACCGGAAAAAAATAAAAATAAAAATGATTTTTCTCGATCTTCTGCGATCAATTTGGAATTATCCCGGCGGATTTTTAAATTTTTTCGATTTAAAGATACACTTCAAAATAATCAATAAAACAAGAAAAGTCGTAAAATGTGAGGCTAAGTCATTTTAACACAAGTTCTTTCTGGCCTGCGCGTAAAACTTTTTATGATAAATGCGACGGGCTTATTTTGTAGGGGTTTAGCTGAAAAATGTAATTGAATCTAAATTACTTTTTAGGAATAAAAAGATTTGTACTTTACAGGTGAAAAATTGATCAGGTCGCGTATAAGTGGTAAAATCACAAATCGGCACCGAAGATCAATTTCGAATAGTTATTGCTCACGACAGTACTAGTGATAACATCTTATTATTTTCAAGGCTAAGTATTTCGATTCTTCTACATATTTTAATTATTTTAATCAATCTGTCAAAGCTACTAGGAAGCATATTTTTGCGAAATAAAATTACAAAGGTTGTACGCTGCAAAAAGAAAATAATGTCAGAAATAGATTAGTAATGAAGTCAAGTAGCTCGATAAAAAGATTGATTAAAGTAGTTCCACCAAGCAATACATACGTTCCTGAACTTTTGTTACAGTTAACTGTGACATTTTGAAGCGAATTTGAAGATATTTGAAGATAATTTAAATTTAGAGATAATAATCGGCTTTTGATCACTCTGAATATAGTCTGTTATGAACATTACTGGTCCTGTGCGGGTGATCCTCTGATGATTTTTCGAAGCTGAATTGGCTTTAGAAATTAGTTTGAATGTTAAAATAGTGTTAAGATACTTTAACTTACAGTTTCCGGTCAATTTCAAGAAATTTTGTAAAAAAATTATTTTTGTCCGTTTCTGGCGTTAATTTTACCTCATTTTTATGAAATTTTTTCCTTCTTATCATTCTAGGGTTTAGATGCTAAAAATATTATACGTGCATAGCTGGTCATCATCTGCTAACAGAAGTTACCGACCTGATACGCATCTGGCCTTGCACAAGTCTTCCGATTCGAAATTATTCGAATTTCCGGCGCAAGAGCCGAACTGAAATTGCTCGCAAGCTCCAGTAACCGAATTGTAAAACCTAAAGAAATAAGACTAAAGTAAAAACTGTAATGAATAATATGAAATCAGAAGCGCTTTTTATACGCTTAGATTTCGACATAAATTGAAACTCTTGTAAATCTAGAAACTGATTCAAAATGCAATCAAATTTAGCCCAAAGTACTACACTCTTTCGGCGCGTGCGTCAATCGATTTTGCAGCACTTTTAGAAAAATTCTCAGTAATGTTATAGGTGGAAAGAAACCATCATCAGAAACGACAAAAAACGGTTGTTTCTGACGTGTTTTCATCATTGTCGAGCCCGAAGAAGCATTTTTAAATAAGTTTTGAGGTCTGAAGCGAACATGGGCAGAGGTGAACATTTTGATATTTTGACGTCTTATTTTATGTATTACAAAAAATTTCAGAGATAAAGATCAACTTGATGGTAGGAGCAAAAACGCATTTTTTCATCAAACTTTACATCGCTGTTAAAAATATGCGAGAGGAACGAAAAAATGTGAAAACTTAAGGAAACTGTAGGGTTTTCAATTATCGGGAAGGAGATCCAAACCTACTACCTATGTGCCCAAGTTTGAGCTAAACTCTTAACGTACGTACGTGTTTTTTGCGAGTTGGAGCCCCATAATGGCTACTGACCTCGCAAAATTGCTGCGACCCTCAAATTCATTCAAAAAATCGTATAAAGTGTGCTTTTGTAAAACGTTTTTTGGCTCAAAAGTGTCAAATTTTCGGTGCTTAGCGCCATGAGCTAATTTTTTCATTACATTTCGTTCGATTTTCCCGAATTTTTTTCAACTTTTTTGAGATTTTTTCAAGTTCGAATGTTCTAGAAAGGACGTGCATGGTCATAAGCGTAGAAAAACAGTGCTTCCGAGAATATACAATTTCTCTAAAAGATCGTAGATAATGTGCTGTTTAGGCGTTTTTAGCTATCCTTTGGCTCAACAGTATAAAATCTTCAACGTTTTACGCAAACACTCATTTTTTGACTGATAATTTGTTAAATTTACGTAATTTTTTCACGTCCTTTCGAAATTTTTTGTTTCTGTTTTAAAAAAGGACATGGATTGTCTTAAAACACAAGTAACGCCGTTTTAACGTGTATCTGTCGTTTTCAGCCAGAAAAACGCAATTTATAAAATTTTTCGGGCCTGACCCCCCGGAATTCTAAAGCCGCAAACGCACCGTCCGAATCCCCTACTATTGTGTTCATGTGTGTGTTCTGAACTTTGACCCCCGAATTTCCATGTGCTGTACATACCAACGTGACACGAAATTCTGGCACGGTCCCGGGTCCCTCTGCTGAACGCAGGCTTGATCCACGTCAAGAGCACGTGGCGTGACGGCGAATGCAGGGGGATGAGTTGCCTGCTCGGTAAACGGAACAACTTCCGGAAGTGGGAATGTCGGACTCGGCGATGGCGGTGGGGGTGGGGCATTTCTAATCAATGCATCTAAAATTGCGTGTAATTGTGACTTGGGTAGGAGAGAAAACCATATCCATTTTATATGACAAAGATCATTAAAATTAAAATTCTATTCCGTCATTATAATTTTTTATATTTTTATATTTTTTAATCCTTTTTTCATTTTTTGGATCGAACAGAATAAATTATTTAAGTGAAGCGCTTAAGCAACATCGCTTATGTGATTATGTGCATGCTCTTACGAATTTAGAGGTGCCTGAAATGGATTATCACAAGACATATCCAATCAGTTTTATAAATCAAAAATTAGGAAAAAATATTTTGCAAATGCTAATATCGCTTCACAACTGCAGATTAGACAAGAATTCTGGACATAAAAATATTAAATCTAACAAAAAATATATGTATTAAGTCGATCATTATTGTACTTCGTTTGCTTAGTACCCCAAGAAAATTTGTCAATCCCTTAAATAATATCTAGAAGATTATATGGGCCAACCCAGAATACCTACTACAAGGTTTTAAGGAGTTGGAGTTTTTCACATTTTCGATGGACTTCAGGGAGTTTAGGGATTTCAGAAAGTTTTTGGATTTCAGGGACTTCGGGGAGTTCAGGCTCTTTGCTATATACTATGCACGATGTGGTAAGCTTGTGTCGTATGAATGTACTGGACGCAGCTGACGTAAACGCATCTAAAGCAAAAGCAAGCTAAGCACCCTCCACATTACCTAAGCGTGGAGTAGTGTATTCGTGTATGTAAAACTACGCTTCGGCTATAGCAAAGGGTAAGCTTGCACGTTCGCCTGCAGCTGACCAAAAGACATCAGAAGCAACTGATGCGGGTGCCCGGCGATGCATTACACTTCTGTGGATACAAATGGTCAACGGGTCATGAACACACCTGGGCGTGGGGATTTGGGGGTATGCACCCTCCCCCAGAAACCAAAATACCCCCATGATTCAATTTTTAAATTTTTTTTGCTTTTTTTCGCAATTTTTTGATGCCAATAGATGGTGCTCGATGAAAAACGTTGAAAAATGGTGTTTTTTCACCATACTACCATTTTTAAGGCCATTTTTTACCTTTGAAAAACCTTGCACCCCCTGAATTTTGGTGCTGCCCACGTATGGTCATGAAGGAAAACACGTGTAGGTATGTACATAACATACATTGCAGTTTTTTATACCTATCGATGTATATACGATATATATTCACATGAGCACATTTACATAAGCACCTGGAAAAACCATGATAGACAAGTCATACGCACTTACATACGAAATTATTGAGTCCAATTTTGCGAATATTTCGATCAGGAGGTCGAGCAGAATGACCTGTCGATCAATTTTTATACACATAAAAGGTAAGCAACCAGCAGCTCGATTGATATAGTACCTTGAGCTAGCGAAAAATTTTAAACCAAGAAGCTGCGAGTTTCATTCATAGATTAAACCAAGAAACTGCGAGTTTCATTTATAGTATTCGTATTCACATGAAGCTAGCGTGCGCATATTGCTTGCCACTGTTTAACGGAACAAGTTTTAGCTATCGTATACAATGTTATTACCTATGTAAAGAAGCGTAAATAAAAAATTTTAAGAAAAATCGAAAAATCTTTTGATTGATTTCGAAATTGAACATAAAGATCATCATTCACCCTATCTGCATAACTGATTCATCTACGTCAAGTCCAAGTGTCGGAATCCCTGAAGTCCCTGAAAGCCATGAAGTCTCTGAAATCGCTGAAACCCTGAAATCCCTGAAGTCCCTGAAATCCCTAAAGTCCCTGAAAACCCTAGAGTGCCTGAAATTCTTGAAATCCCAAAAAAAGTTAACATCCCTGAACTCCCTGAAATCCTTGAAATCCGCAAAAAATTTGTATGCACCTCATCATGTAGTAGGTTTTCTGGGTTGGGTCGATTATATGAATTTTGACGTTCCTAACATCACGCTACGAGTATACATCTACCTACTAAAATATTTCCGGAATATAAATCAGAGAGCACATGTTGCAATTCTGTTCATTGATGCTAAAAGACAAGAATTCCAAAGTAACCGGCTGATAGCAAAAAGAATGAGGGCTTGAAGAAAGTAGAAAATAAAATTAATCTTGCATAAGATTAAATAAAAACGATGAATTTATCATTACTCAGAGGGTTTCGGCAATGTATGTCGCACTCGTTTTCACTGTAAAAATGATTTTTGTTCCCGGCGCAACCGCTGTATTGAAAAGATTCACAGCGGAGAGTGGCCGAGTTGTACCACCATCTCTGCACAAATGGTCCTCTACAAGGTCCTGGATCCTGCGTTTAAAAAAGAGTTTAAAAAACAAAAATAAACATGTAGCGGATAAATTTTGGAAGGGTGAATTGGCCCTTTTCTGGAAAACGCGGCAGCTGATGGCCTTCTTTTCCCGGTTAAATAAGGAATGATGTCACCTAAAAAGGACTTTAAAACGCAGGTTTTTGCCTTAGAGTCCCCGTTTGAGAGATGAAAAAATCTTTAATTCTGGAAGGCATTAAAAAATGCCCGGCATTAAGAAATTTTCCTAATTTTTCTCTCACATGGATCATTAGACAAATTTTAAACTATTTGAAAATCTGCAGTTATTCCGTGCCGGAATCGTTGTGATAATCACATTGTCAATGCTGCGTCATCTTTATCTACATTTGTTTCAATCAGTTTTTCAATCTATCGATAAGAATCCATTTTTTGTCAGAGACTAGGATAAAATTGATAAACATTTTGGGACGATTTCAATATCGTCGACGAGAAAAATAAATGTTGCAGGACGATTTGTTACCGTGGTTCCGCCTCTAAAAGGTTGAATCATCGAAAATGTTTATATTTATTGATTTTTCCATTTTTTTGACCTGCAAACAAAACGTAGAATGCAGTATCCGTCTTCTCCCGACAGTCGGCTTCTCTGGCCTGATATTAAAAACATGCAAATCAAAAAATATACGAAAAAGTAAGGTGCGTCGAAAATTGAAAAAAAGGAACAAGCAAACCGTTAAAATAAAAACAAAGGCGTGAAAAACAAAAGCATAAAGACATGTTGAAAAACGACAATATTAAAAACAAAAAAGTACTATTGGTTGCTGACACTTGTCCAACGAGAAAGCATTTAATTGGACGTCTTTGGCATTCTGTATGTTGCTATTTCCAAAACTGGCCCGTCGGTCGCCCGAAACTTGGGGCGCATTCTGTTGAACGTTGAATCTAGTTTCTGCGATAAATTAAATTTTATATTGAAGTTTTTAAATAAATTTGACAATTTTGACAGTGATAGATATTAATTTTTGACAAATTTGACAGTGATAAATATTAATTTTTAAGTGATAAATTAAATAAAGTTCAAATGAATTAAAGCTACAAAAAACAAAAAATCAATCCAATTAATATCAAAAAATATCAGGATACTATAGTACCGGCTGTGACGGATTCAGGATTTTCGTAAGAGGGGCGTTTCCCCAATTTTTCCCCAAAGAATAAAACATAAGTCCAACAATCCGCCATTCATACGCAAGTATTTTTTTACTTTTTACGTTGCATAGTTTTTATTCATAATCATATCAGATTCAGTATTTTAGTGGAAAATTTCAAAATTATCGGCAATTTTGTGCAGAAAGTGTTTGAATTTATGAATTTGACGAAAATTCGACCGTTAGAAAATTAGCCGAATTATGCACAAAGACGTTTAGAGGCTTGAATTACTGCTATATTTCCGTATTTGTACATTTGGAACAAAACTCTTTGGAGAATTTGACGCAATTTTTATTATTTAAGCCTAAAATTGGGGAACATAATGTTTAAATAGTTGTTTGTTTATGCCTTAGAAATTATTTCAAGAATCATGATTCGCTACAAAAACCTAATTCGGGCTCGAAAACAAGGCTTTTAGATCTCCAAGAAAGTGAATAAATGATAATTCTGCAATGGAAAACTTTAAGAAATGACGATAAACGATGGCCAAAAATCATACAAAGTACATAAAGTACATATCCAGTATTTATCTGGCCAACTATGTTAGGCCAGTGGCCGCCCCTCTCCCTCTGTCCCGTACAGCATACGAATTCTAGGGATCAGCCGCGAAAACTTTTTAAAAGTGTCTTTTTTGGCTAAAAATGACGGGTATTCGTCAAAAACGCTGTTTTTTGATGTTCCGGACAATGCTTGTTATTTTTAGAGCATAATATTTGAAAATTTCAAAAAATTCGAACGAAATTCGAGCATGAACAAAATTTAAAATAATAATTTTGAGCTGTGTGTGTATGTGTGTCTGTGTTTAAGAGAAAAAAGTATTATTGGATAATACAGTGATTCCCATATTTTGGCTAAATGGGTATTCCGGACCCGTGATTCTGAATTTTCGATCACAATGACTCGATCGGGCTTCTGAAGCCGGGAACGATGGATATTATAAAAAGTTCTGGCGGCTCCGACGGCTGATGCAATAATCGGAGCAAATCTCCTATGCCATCCTAGATTTACTTTTTATGCGTTTTCGACTGATGTAAACCACTTTACACCGCAGTGATAATTGACGGAAAAGCGTAGGAAAAGCGCTTTTTCACGTAACATTTTTCTTAATATCTCAAATCGCAGCACCGGCTAACTTTACTGTAGAATTTGAAGAAAATTCACAGATTGGTTCTCGAGATACAGGAGCCTAAGCATAACCTATCTATAACGTAAAATTTTGGGTTTTTTCGTTTCGCAAGAAGGCAGCTTGGGTATCACTCTCCGAATTTTGCCCCTCCTAGGGTTTATTTAAACAATGATTCCTAATTTGCTACTCAAAACTGCTAAACTTTTGCCTAAAACATATAAAAACGGGTTAACAGGAAATATCAGAAGGCTCGGAAGCAATATAGCTTATCCAGATGGCGAGCACGCACTCGCAGTAAGTCAAAATATCAAGTTGTGAATGCTCTTGGTGTAAAACAATGTGCGCGCGGCACGATGTAAAACAAATAAAAGCAGCAAACGCACAGCTTCAGTAAAGGATAAAAACTTTCATATATTTCTACTTCTAGCGGTTAATTTCACGTGGTGACTTTACGTTTGTTTACAATGCGGAAAAGCTTAAATTTATTTTTGCATAGTTTACAATGCCATTGTACCTGTCACGCGAGCGGGTAAATGAAGCAAGAAACTTTAGCAAGCTGAACGAAAGTTATTGAGCTGACATTGTAAATTTTGATGAGCTTGATGATTTGAAATATGAATAACTTATTAAAACTTGTAGAGTGAAGGCAAGCTTATAAAGATTAATGATTTCTGGTCAGCGCTCCTCAACGATAAGACTTATATTTTCTGTTATCGAAAATCTGTAGCATGTTGGTGGTCAGTTTTATTTACTTTTTTGCAAATGGGGAGCGAAGCGATCCATTTGCAAGCAAATATTGATGTAGCAAAAGGGGCAGCGAAGCGCCGCTTTCGCTAATATACTTAAAAAATGAGAATATGGCGCATTGACACTTTTGAACCAAAAGTTAGCTATAAAACCTTAAAATGGCACTTTCAGAAAAAATTGACAATTCGGGGGAAGGGGATCGCCGCCATTTTCTAAAGGTCAGCAGCCTTTCGGGGAGGTCAAACCCCCAGTATTCCTAAGAACACGTGTGCGTCCGTTCCCGTCCCACTTAAATCCTCCACTGAGTACCGGCTGTTATAGCATTCCCAGGTGATTTAAAGCCCACGGTGTCCGTTGTACTCGTCGACGACGACGATGGGCAAAGACATTCTAGGCAATTTTGATGATTGGTCACCGGAAAGCAAACTGGGTCACAGGAAGTGACCGGACAACGGCTCGCTAATCCGCTTTTTTCTTCTAAATTCAGAAATAATTAATTATCTATAAAAATTTTCTACCTTGTTTAATTTGAAAATTCATAAATCCTGCGAACTTCGCAAATTGCTGCATGAATTAAAATTTAAGACATTAATCACTCTATAAATTGAATCCAGTCTGTGCTTTTCAATTGACTGAGATTCGAGAATTGAAGAGGAATACTTGCTAATTATTTTACTATTTTCATAATTTTATACACGCTGTTTAAATGAGATCATCATTCGTAATCATAATGCAAAAAATAATACTTATCTTACGAAGTTTATGCTGGAGCTGAGCATAGCTGCGCAAGGTCAAACTTTCAGCGAGGGGTTGAAATTAAAAATTCTGAGATTTTCAAGTGGCTCGTAAAAAATGATTATACAGCGAAAAAGGATAATATCACTTTAAAAGCATCGTTTTTGAGCATTCATGGCAAATATATAACCTTTTTTTAAGCTTTACAGCTTTTTTGGACTAAGCATAGCTATTTAGCCCTTTCTGAAGCAGGAAAAATAGCTATAAATCCTTTAAAAACCTAGAAAAAACAACTATATAGAATCTCTGAAGCCGCACGGCGTGTTTCTGAGTCCGAAAAAGACTATATAGCTAGTTTTCTAAGCCCTAAAAAGGCAATATAGCAATGTTTTTCGGCCAAAATGACTATATAGCTATCAGTTTTTTCAGCTCGGGGGGGCAGTAAAGCCTCCCTCACCCCTTTCTATGCCCATGTATGGAGCTGAGCTTCCATAGATTTAAATTCGTGACAAAAGTTCATATATCTTTCGACACATTCAAGCGTCGGAGAAATAAAAACGCTTACAAAATAGAAAATTGAAATGCATCTGAAGTTCCGCAATATAGAAACAATCGATAGATGTATTCAATTTATTAAATCAGACAAATTACCGTGTTTTAATCTACTAAATTTAAAAATATCATGTATATTCTAAATTAAATCAAAATGGCGCCCTAGAAAAGTTATGCATAAAATGGCAATCGACATAGGTATAGAAAGAAGTGAGCTTCAATATTTCAAGAGGAAGTTCGAAATAAAGTGCCGTGAATTAATTGTGCGATAATTTCGTGCAAAAATTATGAAAAGGCGTGCTACCCAAACGTGCGCTTGGCGGTTGAGTAGGTTTTGACCTCTCTCCCTTCTCAGAATGGCTGCTGACCCCCACATTTGTGCTTTTTAAAGCGTTTTTAGCTATATTTTGGTTTTCAAAAGATAAATTTCCGGCGCTTCGTGCCATATACTCATTTCTAACTATATTTTGTTAAATTTACTCAATTTTTTTCTAATTTTTTGAAATTTTTAATATTTTTATTTACTAGAAAGAACGAGCAACGTTTAAAGCGCGAAACAACGGTGTTTTTTACGTGTACCCATCAGTTTTTGAGCCCAATGAAGACACCGTCAACCTCCCCCACCCTCGACTCCCCCAGAATTTCCAGGGTGCCCATATTAGGTGTTACCACGAGGCGCTAAAAGTCCTGTCGACGTTCCTAGCTGTTTTTCTTTCGACGTCCGTTCAAATTGCGATTTAGACGACGCCAAAATCGGCAGCCGTTCGGTGATTTTTGGCGGTGAACTTCGCGAAAACGGCGAATTCTGCGATGTTTTCGAGGATAATTTCGGCGATAATTCTTGTCGTTTCGTCGTCCACGGTTCGAATTGGGTCCTAGTTTGCGCCGAAATCGCCGAAATTTCGTCGCCTACGATCGGCGGCGATGTAAATCGCGAACTAAACGACGCCTTCGTCGCCGAATACGTCTCTTTAAGCCCAGCGTCCGCCCAAATGGACGATTTATCCGGCGACGACGTCCATTCACCCGTATTCGATGATGGCGACGGCCGCCGCCAGAACGTCGATTTAGGCGGTGGCGTCGACGTCGTCGTGACGGTAAACGGTATAAAAAGTCGATCTAGCGTCGTTTTAGACAACGACGCGTCATCACCCGACCGCGAAACTTCAAAGCTACGGGTTGAAGCGGCGCTAGAGGCTCGTACGACGTCCGACGTTGTTTTAGACGGCGATACGGTGTCGCCCGATCGCGAAACATCAAAGCTATGGGTTGAAGCGGCGCTGGCAGCGCGAATGACGTCCGGTGTTATTTTAGGCGGCGATACGTTGCCGTCCGATTGCGAAGCATCAAAGCTACGAATTTTACCGTTAGTGGCGCGGATGAGTTCTGAGCTACGGGTTGTACTATCAGTGACGCGTATGAGGTCCGGCGTTATTTTAGATGATAACGACGACTGCGATGACGACGACTGTGATGACGACATGTTGTCGTTTGATCGCAAAGCATCAAAGCTACGGTTTGTAGGATTAGGCGAGCGAGTGGCGCCGGCGATGTTTACACGTTTCGAACTTTGACCCTCCGCTTGACCCCGTTCTAATAGAATCGGGAGAGCCGCATGGGCCGCCGACTGCTTAAATGGGCACGCGCATTCTTGGCAACCCAAGTGATTCGTTATTTGTAAGCACGACGCGGGGCATCGAACTGGAGGGCAGTTGGCCCGAATCCCATCTTCCAGCAATAGATCGATCGCTCGATCCTGAACGGTCGGCGAGCCGTCCGGCGTCTCTTCGGCCAGCGTCGCGGCGATTCGGACGGGAGACGCGATACGTCGGTCGGGATCGGGGTTATTAGCCCGAAAATTGCCGCTTGAAATCGTGGGATTAGCGTTTTCCGCGAATTTTGGGTCAATCGAGGGGTCAAGTTGACCCGTATTAATTGGATTTCGGATGTCGCCCGCGTGTGGACTCGCCCACACGGACGGCGCGAACGAATCGCCGGAAGGCGCGGCGGCAGAAGGGCAACGGCATTCGGGGCAATTTTGGGCGTCGGATATTCGGATGCAGTTTGTTGGGCACGCCGTTGCTGGGCTGATCGTGCAGTTTCGTGCTTGCACTGTGTTTACGATGCGAGGTGCTGTGAGTAGGAAAAGTGCGGTCAAAAAAGATCTTTCGTCAATCACACATGGGCGTGGGAAAGGGGTCTGGACCCTCAGAATCTGAAAGACCCCCAAAATCGATTGACCACCCAGAATCGAATTTCGGTGCTATTTTTGACAATTTGACCCAATCGAATCACCCAGAATTTTGTTGCTGCCCATGTATGGTTGTAGTGTGCTTTATTTATTTGAGAGCTTTTTGAAAAGGTCTAAAGTGACTACAAAAGTGTTTCAAACTAACTAGATAGAATTGATATTCTATCATATATCGAGTTACAGTATAGTCATTCCTATTACAGAGCGGTAGTATCACGCTTTTAAGCGATTTTTTAGCCTAGTTGCGTGAATCAAATTCAGTGAAAAAACTCTTGATAAATGAAATAAAATATAAGTAATACGTTTTTCTCTCAATTTTTATGTTTTTATACCTATTTGACCGTAGGGCATCCATTTGTCTATTCCTGACTACGGGAGTTAAGTGTAAGCATAAGAACCAACTTTCTGCATACACCATTGCTCGATAAGATCAATCTTTTGGATACAGGAAGATTTTTTCACTCCCTCTAATTCGCAATTTTCGGAAAAAATGCGTTGAAAAGGTGCTCTGTTAAGTGTTCTTAGCTGTTGTGTTTGCTCAAAAATGTCGAATTTTTCGGCGCTCAGCGCCGTATACACACCTTCTAACCATATTTTGTTCCATTCGTTCAAAGTTTCTGATATTTTTTACGAAATTATCTTATGTTTTTATGTTAAAGAAAGATGAAGCATCTTAGGAAACGCCAAAACTGGTTTCTATTCCCCCTTCCCGGAATTTCCATGCTGTTGTGCATGTGTGACGAGGACCTTTTTTTAAAAATATGATGGTAGCAAAAGAATCGGGAGCGAAGGATATGTGGATAACTAAGAAAAACAATTTCATATATTGAAAATAAGACGACTATTTCATTTTTTTACATTTTTTGAATTTAATGCCTTCATTTAATTGGAATTGATGTTTTCTCGCAAGAAATTCAATGAGGAATGTAGGAACCTCAACATCAGATTTAAATGCAGACAGAAAAAATAGTTAGGATGCATGCAAAACGTTTTCCGTCCATTTTCGTCCATGCGAGCGACACAGAGCAGTGCAAAAGTTGTATGAAACATCAGGATTGTGCGGAAAGTGCGTGCTATAATTCGATTGCAAAAAGTAATCGTCGATAAGAGAGAAATAGTGCGATTATTACTTCAAAGATCAACATCTAACTTAATAACTTCTGGCATAAATTGCTTTAATTAAAATCTCATTTCGTATTTAGAATTATTTTAAAAAATTTTTTAAAATAATTTTTAATGTCCTTTTCGAGTTACGTCATTAATTTTAAAAATAAAGAACAAATTGAAAAATTAAGAAGCTGATTCGTCAAAACGGCATACTTAATTTGGCTGGATTTCTCTCTTCAGTTTCAGATTGGCTGGGCGCTGTCGTTATTGTGGTACCTGAAAAATATATTATCTATTTTTCTTCTAGTTGTTTACGGAATCTTCTGTTGGAAATAATTTTTCAAAAAGTTTAAATTTTTTAAAACTCTAGATAGTAAGTGATTGCCTCTTAAAGATTCATTATTAACTTTTACAGCAATGAGCTTATTAGAAGCATAAAAGAACATTTCAAAATCGAATAAAAAATATAAAAAAACATAAGCTGAGTTTTAAGAAAAATAATGAAAAATAAGTATCAGAATATCAAAAAGATCAACAACTACAGGCTCTTTATTTATCTATTTCTTTTTGAATCATTAAGCAGCCGCTTTAAATAAGTTGAAATTTGTTTAGGATTCTAGGCGTGGCTGTTAATAAATGGTCATCCGAGAAGCAATAAATGGGTTAAAATCACGGTATTTAATGTCTCAGTTTTAGAAGTGCAAAGGCAAACTTAAAAAGCTGAGGGATTAACAGAATTGGTTTGTAAAGATGCGTTAAAGTATTAAATTTTGTCATTTTTCCCAGCAAATGCTTGAAATCTTTTTCAATAAGTTAGAACTTAAATTCATTTTTGCAGACATTTAATCTTCCAGGTCTGACTTGACCGCATATCTTCATTTCTGCATTTTTTCTTTTTTCCCTTTTTTCTTATTTTCACAATTTTCTATTTCAGCTTCCTCAACTCACCTTTTATTGGTAAAGTTGGAGCCGAAGTAACGGTTGACAAGATCAGAGGAGTCGTTGGCAACGGAACGGTCGGCAGGGCTATAATGATAAAATTTAATTTTCATTAAAACACTTCTATTACGGTTTTCTCTTTTTTAACGGCTGAATGCACCTTTCGTCGTAAAAGTCGTCATGCCCGTCGTGCTGGACGAATTATCATCGTCCCTGATGCAGGCGCACTCTCGGCACCCGTCACTTTTTGTAAAAATAATACAAGATGGTCCACAATTTATTTCTGGACAACTGACTGAAACGTCAAATTCGATACTTTTTAGACAACAATTTCATGACCGGAAGCGAAAGTGAGAAAGCGTCGGAAGCGTGACATTGAAAGCAGTGCAATTAAGGGATTCTTTTTTCACCAAATATGCTTTCACTTAATCTTGGTGCATTGGATAGCTGAGTTTTTGTGTCGAAATTTTTTGTTAGTGGTCAATTTTTTTGTTGAATGGGTTTTTGTTTTGTTGACTGAGTTGAATGGGTTGAATGCACACATGTTAAAAAGAGATGGAAGATCCCCCCAAAGTATGAAAATTTTTGACTCACATTTTCCGGTAAAATATTGCCTTTTTGGCTATTTTTTGCTGTTTTTCTTGCCATTTTTGACCAAAAATTGGAAAGCATTTACTTGTCTTATTCAAAAGTGGTCGGGGAATCCCACCCCCATCCGAAATTTTGAGCCATAACACGCAACGATGAGTGCAAGTTTAATTTTTTAATGAGCTTAAAAAGCGAAATACGCGATGAAATATTCGAAGAGCTGTACTTTGATTCAAGGATTTCGACCATTTCGTAAAAGTTTTACCTCTTTTTTCTTATAGCGGTTTCTCGCATGCTTGTCTCATAAGATAACTATAGCCTTGTGACCTAAAGGTGATCACAAAAGCCATGACTTCTTAACCATAGGTGCACAAGGTCAGGGTCGGCAGGGGGAGGTGAAAACCCAAAAATCGAAGGCAGTAAATTTAACTTTCACGACCCTTTTTGCTGTTTCAACGATCAAAATGGTCAGAATAGCGTATAAAACGTCAATGTCGGGCGCTTTTTGAGTAAAAAGTCCTTAAAAGAACCAATCTGGCGCGAAGCGCTGGAAAACTTTTGACGATTTTACCGCTTTTGACATCAAAAATGATGCAAGAAACGTTTCATCAGCTCAAAATCACCGGATTGTTCCTGTCCGGCTGACCCTTTAGGGGGCAATAACCCCTCAACCCCCAATGTGCATGTTTGCTCTTAACTTGTGCGAAAATTGTGCGTAAGCGGACATTCCATCTTGATATTTCGATAGTAGTCATAGTACAATAAATCGAGATACCAATAAACTGAAAAGTAATTAGAATTGGAAAAAAGCTATTTAAAACCTTGAAGAAATTATATAAAAGCCATCTAGCCTCCGTAAGCTAAATTTGAGATCATTTTTTACATTTGAAATCTGGTGTGATTTTTTTGAAAAGTTGGATAGATCTAATTTTAAGATAAAAAACGAAAGGCATTGTAATGACTGAATGGAACTTGTCTTCCCTCAATACTATTATGATAATTATTTTTGGTCATATAATTATAAAAGATATGTGCATGATATAGATATAGATCACTTTAGCGAATGTAAAACTAGCCATGCGGTGATTGAAAGCGTGAAATAGTAGAAAACAATCGTGTGAATGCATGCATGATCAGGATTGGCAGTCTGCCCTCGAAAAGCAGGAACAGTAACTTTTATTGGAAAAATACGGCAAAATCGGTGACAAAATAGATAAAAATCGAAATGTATTATGCAAAATTGCCTTAATTTCACCAGAAACCGAGGATTGAGGTATTTTCTATGCTATTTTAGCATGTATAACAATTTTTAAACAATTCAACCTTATATTCTCCGAGTTCACCCAAGACTTTACTGACCCCCAAACTGTCCGCATTGTGCCCTGCGGTCCAACGACTACCTGCAAAGCACACAGCATCGCATTCAGCTTTGGTTGCAAAATTATTTCCATTCCCGTTGCATCCGGTGTAGGCGAATTGCTTACAAAAGCCGTCAGTGCTATCGAACCACCACCTTGTGTGGGTATCGTTACAGTTGCCGTGATCAAGAGGATGCAAGCAAATGTCGCCGGGCAGGACTACGAAAAATTTTATTATTATACACATAAGCCGCTCGCTCACGTGCAGCATACGTTTCATAGGGTGCTCGTTCTTTCTAGAGCGTACAAACATGAAAAAATTCGAAAAAAAATTTTAAAAGCGAATTGGGCGCAATATAGTCAAGAAATAAATATATGGCGCGAATAGCCTAACATTTTGCACTTCGGAGCCAAAATATCGCTAAAAACACTTTAAAAACAGACTTTTTACGATTTTTCTTTAAAAGTGCGCAATTTTGATAGGATCGCTAGTCATATTGCCGGGGTCAGCAGCCACTCTGGGGGTGGTCAACAAAAATGGGCAGCGACCGAGTCCTGGAGGTCCGATGGGGCAAAATTTCCAAAAAAACACCAAAAATTTTATTCTGGGGGTCTATCGAATTGGGGAAGGGGTCCGCTAGATTCTCGGAAAAGGGGTCCAGACACCTCCCCCACGCCCACTTGTGCTGGTCAACCCCCAACCTGACCCAAAGAACACGTATTAAAGCTATTGATCATACGTGAGGAGAGTAATTAATGAATTGATGGGAAGACATGCACACAAAGAGATTTAGGGATCTAGCTTCCCCTAGAAAAGTTAAAGGAAAAATTTTCTGGGAAAACTTAAGGCAAAGTTAAGACTGAAAACAGCGGAAAATCAAAATGTTTCTGCAAAGATTCTATAAAATCAATCAAAAACTGTCAAATATGATTTTTTACGCTATTTTACCGTTCATACCGACGCATCTTGTCTAGAAAAAAGGTCCATGCTTGACCCCAACTAGATCGGCTAACAAGATATGTGATAGGCCGTCCTCCAAAGTTAATATTTCTTCGCTCGTTCCTGAATCTTTGGCGGGATGTTGCTTCTCTTCTCATTTTTACATTTCTTGCCATTTTTTGGCAAATTTATACGTTTATTTATATCTGTCAAATGAACGACTAATCCCACCGAAAATTTCGAGTCGCTGTACCATGCTATTGATAATCTCATATTCTTTTATGTTATATAACTATAGTGTTATATTACCTTAAATTCAATTATTGCATTCTGTTATCACACATTCCAGATTGACTTGGCTGGAACTGACACGTTACTATCATATTAATCTTTATTCAGCTTAATCAATTACACACCTGGGCGTGGAGGGTTTGGGGGATATGCACCCCCCCCCGAGAAACCAAAATACCCCCCCCAGAAATCAAAATACCCCCCAGAATTCAGTTTTCGAAAATTTTTTTCGTTTTTTTCGCAATTTTTTGATGCCAATGGATAGTGCTCGATGAGAAACGTCGAAAAATGGTGTTTTTTCGCCATACCACCATTTTTAAGGCCATTGTTTGACCTTTGGAAAAATCTTGCACCCCCAGAATTTTCTTGCTGCCCACGTATGATCAATTATCGTCAAATTGGTCGCAGGATAATAAAATTGACTGGATTGAAAGAAGTACAAGATAATCCTAAAAAATTTAAAAAAGTTTCAACACCTGTTAGAATTTCCTTCTTATATTGTTTTCGCATTTTTCACAAGCTTGCTGCCATATATGTAACGGCTCAAATTTTTGCGAGGGAGTCTCCGGCCATTTTTAGGGGGAATGACCTCCATTTTGGTAAAACGGGCAAAAAACGGCTAAAAACGACCAAAAAATTTAATCTTCTCTATACAATCGGGGGGATCGGGTCGGACGGCAGACTTCAAGTAGTGAGAACCCCCATCCCTACCCCTACATGTATGCTTGCTGCGCAACATTAAGTCGAATAGCCAGTAATGAATAAGAAAGTCAGAGAAGTACAAGGTATGCGAATGAGCACGCTTTCTTTACCTAATGTTGATTTCATCGTGTTTCAGTTTGTATGCAGATAAAAATAGAACACTTTTACGATTCAATTTAATTTTTTCCACTTTATCTAGAATAAATTCTTCAAACTTTTGAGCTAATAATATGATTTCTGTATTTGAGCTCACTTTTCTACATCAAACAGTGAAGTTCTTCGATTTTTAGAGAGATTTGTGAAATTAGTAAATTTTATTTGAACTTGATAACTTTTTTAATTTAGTACAATCAAAATCTAATATTATATTATTCAAATTAAGCAATATTAATAGATTTACTTGTGCAAGCCTTCTGACATTCCTTCAACGAATTGAAGTTATTGGCGTTGCCCTGGCATCCACTGAAATAGAATTCTTCGCACCTAGTCGACGTCGGATTATAATACCATCGATTAAATCGGCCCGTGCAAGGTCCTTGATCTTTTGGCAGACTGCAGTCTTGAGCTTGGAACGAAAATTTCGTCGTAGAAGCTGCGTCAGAATCAGTAGCCTGTTGACTATCGATAAAATTCTCCTGCTGATCGTCTGTAAAAAATTGAGGAATTCGTGTAAAGACAAATAAAACTGATAAAAGAATAAAATAAATTATAAAAACAAAAAGATATAAATACATGCAAGAAGGAAAATAAATGAAAAATTAGTGAATTGAAGATAGAAACAACGCCAAGCACTCCAAAAAACGACTGAGTTAGAAAAACCTGAACGAATAAAATACATTGATACGCCAGTTGAGTATTAAATCGATTAGAAATTGTAATCATGCTTCTAAATTGAAGCGTTTTATATTCGTCATCCATTTTCACATCAATAAACTTTATTTCGCACGCAGAAAAATATTTGGAGCAATAGTTAGTTTTAAGACTAAAACAAAGAATAGAAAGCCTAAGCGACAAATGTTCTTATTTTCAGACATTGATTTTGCTCTGGTCCTTGTCATTTAACTTTAAGCATGGATTTCGAGAAACTTGCGTCAATTTTAATCAGGGGCTGATTTTAAGTGGGTGGAGAGGGACCCATAGGTGGGCAGCACCAAAATTCTGGGGAGAGGGGTGCATGATCTTTTGAAGGTAAAAAAATGGTCTTAAAAATGGTGGTATGGAGAAAAAACCATTTTTCAACCTTTTTCATCGAACACTATCCATTAGCACCAAAAAATTGCGAGGGAACATGGACAAATTTTAAAAAATTGAGTTCTGGGGGGATGTATTTTTGTTTCTGGGGTAAGGGGGTTTGGGGTGCATCCCCCAAACCCTCTCCCCATGCTCACGTATGGAGGGGCCCCTTGTCAGCCCAACCTAGTATGCATTTTCTAATTATTTTTGGCCATATCGACCAAAACTATTCAGCATTTTCCAGATTCATGACATTTGTTGACTTAATTGACGATTTAGGAACCAAGCGCCAAAGATGAAGCTTCTGTTCGCGAAAACATTTCGTAGTACCTATAAAGACTTCTTAAATAAAAGTATGGTAATCAGAACAAGTTACTCCTTGATCAGCCGTATTTTTGGTTTTGATTATTCTTTATCCTAAATTTTGAAGTTTAACGGCGATTTGCGCCGATTTCATGTAAATTGACAAAATTTGACGAAATTGAAGAAAGCTTTTCGTAAAATTTTTTCTTCGAAATTTTGATACTTTACTAGAACCTTTTTATGCAAAAATGATGCCCGTAAGACAATAGGGAAAAATCGCTATTTCGCTTAAAATAAAGAGATTTCTGGGACTGCTTTTGACAGTTTGGAAAGAACTAGTGTGTCACCCCTTTGTCAGCTAATCCCGGATCCACAACTGATATTACTACGGTGGTCTACGATAGGCTAAACTCGAATGCAACTATTGTAATCTCCCTGCATTGCAACAGTAGAAATTCATAAAATTCTCTCTTAATATATTGAAAACTTGCAATAGAGAAAATAAGAAAACCTGCCAGCTTGACGGATATTTTTTAGTTTGCACAAATTGCATTTTTTTAGAAAAAAACAACAGAAAATTACGTCTGATTTGCGGTTCTTGCGCCGATGCTTCCGTTGTGGTCAGTCTCTGCGAAATCAAAGACGTGAAAAGGGACGTCGCATTTCTTTGATCCGAGTCACCACTACTTACTTGAGGGGCCGTCACTTGTACAATCTTCTTGTCTATGCGAACAATAAATCGGAACAATAAAAGCAATGAACAATAAAAACGGTAAAAAAGGTGAAAAAAGGAAAAAAATGAAATCAGCGAGCCGCCCCAATAGGTCCAGCGTCGTTATCGAGTTTAATAATTTTTTTGTATTTTTTAAATTTTTTAAAAAGTTGATTTCTTTTCATCTTTTAAATGCTGACTAATGTTTGTCCTGATTTCTCGTGTTTTTTCAGTATAATATGTACTTATCAAGTGCATTCATTGACGTTGTTAGGGCCATACTGTCTCTTTTGCGCCAGAGATAGTTTTAACAACAATTTTGTGGCGATTGCAAAAATTTTGGGGCAAAAATGACGCTGCTTTCAGCAAAATTTAACCAGTTTTCAACGAAAATTCAAAAAATTCAGCTTTCGCTCTACCTTTTTGACTTCATGCGCATAAATATAAAAGAGTACAGTAACATCAATTGCGTCTATCCCTTCTTCAGGCTTGATTCCGCAAATGCTTGGCGTTGTATTCTTAACTCAGAAGGGAAATTTAATGAAACTTTGACGACGAAAACATTTTACGATACAAAACATTAAAAAATTCCAAGATTTCAAGGGGACTTTTTGCGTCATAAGCGATATTAAATAAAATAAGACAATAAGATGCACTGTTTCGTTTGTGTATAGCAAACTTTTAGATTATTTTTCATCATTTTGGAGTGAAGCCTCCTTGAAAAAAAACCTTGGACCCACCTCAACAGATACACAAAATTATGTGTTCTACAGGCATAGGCATAAAAAACTGGAAGCACAGACAGCTCATTGAAAATGAGGAACCCGTTTTGACATATCGATTGATGGGTTCCATCATATTAAATAATTTGTTAATACTTATTTTTGCATAAACTAAATGAATTCCATTGAATATTATATGAAACACGCGAGTTTTCAACATGTTGAGCCCTAACCGTATTGTAGTATTAGCGTTTTCTAGTATACTTTTCGCTGTAGTCATGCTTTTTGGCCATTTTTATATTGAAATTATTTTATTTTTATCTCAATAGTATTTTTATGTAATCGTAAAGTCTAATTTTTATCTCACCCTTGGCGCACATTTTTTGACACTCCGACAATTCCCTGAAATTATTCTTATTGCCGCCACATCCGCTGAAGAAGAAATATTTGCATTCATTGAGTTCGTAATTATAGAAAAATCTGAGCTCGAATTTATCGCAAGTGCCTCGATCTTTCGGCGATTTGCAGATCACCGCCGCTTCTTCCTCGCTAGCTATAGATAGTATTTATTCTAATAGTTATTATGGCACCATACATGTGCAACAGGGCGGTTAGGGGTTTCCCACCCAAAGTTGGTCGTCCCCATCCTCCCCAGAGTCAAAAAAAATTTTCGGCCTCCTTTTTGGCAATAACTTGCATTTCCTTGCCATTTTTGGCGTTTTTTCGGCATTTGGCCCAAAATTGGTTAATTAACCCCCTTAAAAGTACCCCTCCTGAAATTTTGAGCCGTTAGGTGTATATGTGACACCGCAGATTTGAGCAGGACTGATAACGATTAATTGATAATTTTGGCAAGAGCAAGCATTCCGATTTATTTTTGAATTTTAACCCAAAGAATTCGAATAATTTAAAATTAATTTTCAAATGAAACAATGAATTAAAATGAATCAAAACATTTTGGTAACCTTCAATTTATAATTTTCAATTTTTCGGTTTTAATTTGATTCATCAACTCGATCGTATCGCGATTTGGCGTTTATGAGACCGAAAATGCAGTTCAATGGTCAATTCATCCCTTTACACTCAAATCAAACAGGCACTTGTGATCAATATGACTAGTAAATTGATAGAGCACACTCGAAACGAAAAAGTCAAATCGGATAAAAAGATAAAAAGAGTGTAAAACACACAAAATATTCGCTTTTATCTCTCAAACAACTGGGAGTAAAATTAATTGATAAAAATCCAGAGTCCGATTATCTGAAGCATTAGATTTGTGGCCGAAACAGCCATTTATTCATAATAATTTCTAATGCAGGCGGTCTTCAGAATTGTGATATGCACGTGAAAAATATTTAAAGGGTGTAGACCCGCAGAAAGAAAAAATAGAATATTTTCTGGAGAAGACAGCAAATTAAAAGCAAATAATTTATGAAAATTTATAATTTCTATCAAAAGCGTCCGAAAGTGGATAGAAACTGTTGATTGACATTGCTTAGGCGCTTTTTTAGCATTAAAACCAGTTTTCAGGTTATTTTGGCTCAAAAGAATTCTCTCAGACCCCATTTCAGCTGGCCCTTCCCATTTGGGCCTTGCTATGCATTTATGGTTGTGTGCACACGTGGGCGTAGGGGGGTGTTGGTTGGATATGCACCCCTACGGAAGGTCGAATACCCCCCCCCCAAGAGACCGAAAACCCGCCAGAATTCTATTTTTGAAATTTGTTTGTTTTTTCGCAATTTTTGATGCCAATGAATAGTGCTCGATGAGAAACATTGAAAAATGGTGTTTTTTGCCATACCACCATTGTTAAGACTATTTTTTGACCTTTGAAAAATCATGCATCCCGCCCCCCCCCCGAATTTTGATGTTGGATGCTGACCACCTATGGTTGTGTGTGATCAACGTTGTGAAAATTTTATGAATTTGGGCGGAAATAATTTCGGTTAACAAAAGCACCATTTTACTTACTTATCAACAGTTAGGCAATTTTTGAGAGACAAATTTATTCGTTACACTTGTTTCCGTCGTTAAATTTTAATCTTAATGTGTATTTCTTTATATTCTAGTTATTATTTAATTCAATAATAAGCCTTTTCGCATTTTTGTCCTGCATTGTTTTATTTTCCAATATTTTTTTTGTACCATCCGCGATTTATCACTTTCTTGCTGTTTTCTTATTTTTCTTTATTTTTTATTAATTCGATGTTTTCCACTATTTTATACGCTTACTGTGCATTTTTGGCGCCATGTCTCGATTCAGAGTGCTCGGAGAGCATTGTCGCTCGCAAGTGTGCTTGCTTTCAAAATTATTCGCATTGCCGCCGCAGCCGTGATAGACGAAAGTCAGACAGGATTTTCGGATTAAATCGTAATACCTCAAAATTTATATCTATAATAAGAAACTGACAAACTTAGATATTTAATTTTCTAACGCTTGTCCATAAATAATTTAAAGATGAGTAAATGCTCATTACGTATTCGTATTTGGAGCGAATCAGTAGATTGGGAAACGAATGAAAAAATGATTTTTCAAAAAAGTACAGGGGTGAACATATGCGAGTCTTAAAATTTTTAACCTCCTCGTCGTACATTTTTTAAGTAAGGGTTTGGGCAAGATGCTTTTGTTAACTCCAACAGTGGCAACAATGGCCGTTGATTCCCCATAGAATGCTGTCAACTCCCTTCGCCAATTTTCCATTTTTCAAAAATTCGAGAAGATGGGCTATTTTTAGCATTTTTAGTGATTTTTGGGCTCGAAAGTGTCAAACTGCGACGCCTGACGCCAACAACTCGTGCTTTCACAACATTTTCTTTAGTTTTCATGAATTTTCTTCAAAATTTTTTTATGTTTATGTTGCAAAAAAGAGTATCTTCAGAAGCGTAAAATAAGTGTCTTTTGACCCGCACTTATCATTTCAAGGCCCAAAAATACGCTTAAGGCTAACCCATCTGAATTCCTACGCTGTACATGTATGCTTCTCACCAGACATGCACGTGGAGCTTACTCCCAGAATTGAAAAATAGAGTAGATTAAAATAGTTTTATAGCTATTTTAGCATTTATACCGCACCTGGGTGTGGGGGTTTGAGGGGCTATGCACCCCCCCTTTTCCGAGAAACCAAAATACCCAACCCCCCAGAAATCAAAATACCCCCAGAATTCAATTTTTGAAAATTTTTCCCTTTTCTCGCAATTTTTTGATGCCAATGGATAGTGCTCGATGAGGAAGGTCAAAAAATGGTGTTTTTTCGCCATACCACCATTTTTAAGGCTATTTTTGACCTTTAAAAAATCCTGCACCCCCCCCAGAATTTTCTTGCTGCCCACGTATGATTTATACCATTTTTGATGTCATGTTGGTTTTAAAATGTTCGATATTTGACCCCCAACTGTTTGTTATTCAGTGCATCTATGCTCCTCGTCCATTTTATATTTCGACGAGCACGATATACAAGCACAAACGCATTGAATCCAAAATATGTGCAAGGCTTATGTGGACAAAAATTTTTATTTTTTTCAAGACAAATGAGTAAAATATGCTAGAAAAATAAACACTAGTCTACCAGTTAGAATTGTCACAAAGAAGCTCATTTGTACGAAAATTTAATTGAATCTTGTCAAAAATTCAATTTTGATTCATGGATGGAATAAAACAACGTCGAAGCTCCTTCCTGCAGCGAAACATGGCAAATACATAAGATTTGAACAGCAATTGTTGTTAGAAATGAAAATTTGATGTAAAAATTTGTTGCGTCTACATTTTAGAACGATTTGCGAGAACTAACGAGGCAATATAATAACTATTAATAATTGAAGGTAATGAATTATAATAACTGTAATAAAGAATAATAAAAAATAACTGACGAAGCAATAATTCATGTGACGATTATTAATTAATCTGTCTGCGAATCAGCAAGAAAAGTAAAAAAGGAAACTTTTTAGACAAGTTTTGTGTCACATATTTTAGTATTCTACTAGAGCTCATTTTTTCATCCGCAACTCATACCATTTTGTTATATTGGCATGTTTGCAGGGACCGGCGTCTGGACCCGTGGTGCAGTCAATGTTTAGGTCGACTTGATCGGGATTTCTTGCTGTAAAACAGCAATTCTTCAATCAGACATGTATGCGGCAATTTATGTGATCTGGGCCAATTATGCAGGAATCAAGGCCTATTGTGTCACTAACGGGCAAAAGTGAGAATTTTCTGGCGAAAATATGCTAATATTAATGTTAAAAACGGACAAAAATTACAACATTTCCGCAAAAATGCTCGAAGTCGACCAGAGCCTGTCAATTAAGACCGTTTTCACACTATTTTGCGCTGTATTTTAATTGTTACGTTCATTTCAGCTCGAAATAGCTTCTTTGCTATTCCCCACCCCTATCGATTTGACTCTTCAATCCAGCCGTGCTGTCGAAAAAATTTGAGCAAATTTTAGTGGTATGAAAATGGACCAAAATACATCTTTGATAAACTTTCATACACAGGGTGTTCGTGAAGAAGGACACATTTTATTTTTCTAATAACTCTTTCATAACTCAAGCAAAGTCGATAAAAATTTCCACAAGTGACCTAGCATATATTATCCACCTTGTGTTAAGAATTCATTGCGTTACTATAACCATAGCTCTTACTACAACAAACGTGCACTATAATACAGACTCGGAATACCAAATTTCGTTCAGATAAAGCTCAGTGTCGTATACACCTATGTTATAAATGTCAAAATTTGTCTGGTTAGCTTGAAAATGTTGGCAAATAATGTATTAAAATGAAAACAATATAAAAATCGCATCGAAAGCAGAATTTTGGTTTAGAATGTTAAGATTATCAGAGTTAATTTTGTCTCGATATCGAACATTTGCTCAAAAAAAGAAATTAGACCAGATTTAAGCATTTTTAAAGTTTTTTCTTCAAAATGCATAAATATTGACTAAGACAACTTTCTTTGAGCAAAGATATTTTATTTTAAGCAGTTTTCGGCAAGCTTTTTGCGTAGCTTACTGATTTATATAAGAATCACACTTTTTTGTCCAGCCTACCAAAATTACTAATTTCATATTCAGGGAAGAACTAAAATATAAAATAAAACTTGTTGAGGATCATATTACAACTCTCTGATCAAAGGATTTTTTCAGTCGATAGAACACGAAGCACTGCAAAAAATGGAAAAATGAAAGTAAATTCGTGGTTGAGTTTGGTTACTAAGGTGCCAAGCAACTAGCACCAGTGATGTACTGTATTTTTTGCTAGTATGCTCAGGGATAAAGGTGGCACGAACTAGCTAATTCTTTTCAGTTTCCCTATATTCGTAGACTTTCGACAGAAAACGAAATGTGTTTTTCGAAAACCCTGTATAACGAATAGCTTTGATTGAAATGCCACTTCATGAGCTTATAATTATAATACAATTTTTGGAAATTTGATTCTTAAAACGACGGACGAAATATATTAGAAAAACGTACACCAGTTAAGTATTTAATGTAAAAACACATAGCAACTCTGTAAAAAATATAATTGAATGTGTCAAAAAGTCAAATTCCGATTGAAAATGGAAAAAATGATGACGAAGTCTACTCCCAAATTTTTTGTCTTGATCAGATGGTCCTTCGGGTATCACGCAACTATTTGAGAAGCTATGCGAGGATTAATAGACTAGTATGTTAGCGCAATTTGATAGGTTTCATAAAATTTGATTCTTTCGGTAAACACAAGATGAGCAAGAAAGTTTCATGACCTCTCTTGACCTTTTTATGACTCGTCATAGTTATGATCACAACTCCACAAATTACTTCTATTTATTATATAAAAATATCGAGCAATATTTTTCATCATCAACATGTTGACACATACCAAATCCGTATATGATGGTCTTATGATTTGTATTAATTTGATCTAAATATGCGCATTAAAACGCATGCAAACGAAGCTGTGTCAAAAAACGATTTAATCTAAAAATTCGGGAAAAATTCTAGGATAAATTGTTCATTCCCTTTTGTTCTCAAATTTTTAAGTGAAGTTTCGTTCTTATTTTGAATTTTAACGCATAGATAGCAAATTTAAATTCTGGCATTATTTTTTCGTTTTTACCGGCACAAACGATCTTTACGGTTGCATCCATGCTGGCCCGCGTTCCAGCAACTTCCATGCCATGTCCGTCAACACACCAGCAAACAGTGCCATCTTGATTGCACTGCAACGCTTCAAAGCGTCCGTCGGCCGTGCAGTTTGGCGGCACTTCCACTCCGTTGAGAGCTTCTCTCTGTTGCTGGCATTCTACAAAATTAGCATTTGGGGAAGTTTTATATACGGCAGAATATGCTAAACAAATAGACAAATATGGTTTTTGTGTCCTGGAAATGCTGGCTATACATGCAACAAGGAGAGGGGAGGGTATCCCTTATCCAAAGTCGGTCTTCCTCTATCCGCCTCAGAAACTGAAAGTTTTTGGTCCTCACTCGGACTTTTGGACCGAAACTCGCGGTTAATCGGTCATTCTTGGGGGATTTTTCTTGCCATTTTTGGCCAAAAAATAGAAGGTCATTCCTTCCGCGGCTAAAAATCGACTATTTCTTTTCCAATATTTTGAGACCCAATGGTCTGTAAGAACGTTCGACGTTTCTTCATCTTAATTTTATTTCTAAACACTTTCATATTTGCCCTTCTTCAATTTTAGGAGAACATTTCCATCATAATAAGGGTCAGGATCAGATACGTAATATGCGCGGGAGTAGGCTCCACGAGAGAAAAACAAAATTTTAGGAAAAAGTGCTACAAGACGTGTTAGAATCCAAATTTTCCGCGATGGAACTCAAAATCGGAACGAATGTTTAAATTAAGATATTTCTTGTGCATTTTACCTAGCACATTTTAGATATGAGCCTTCTCATTAATTCACATGTATGCTCGCAGTCTTTAAGAGAAGAATAATAAATGTTTTAGTTTAATTTAGAAATGTTTTTAATAGTTCTAACATAAAGCAAAGTCTTTCCAATAAATAGAAGCTTTAACGGATAGAAGTCATTCGATAGAAGTGTTTAAAATTGATAGATGGGTTAAGAAAGAATGGAAATGTGCTCACTCGTCTTTTTGGTTTTCATTTCTTTCGATTTATTTTTTCCCAGGCAACTTCTCTCACATTCGTGCCTATACTTGAACAATTCGGGTTCATCGCCATATTTTCTGCAATGGCCATAAGGGTAAGAGACGCACTGTCCGCCTCTTCTGTAATATCGCAACACGAATTGGGACCGAATTTCTTTGCCCCCGGGCGCTGGCTCGCAACTGGACTTGAATGGTTGCCTTTGGCATGGATCCAAACTATCGCAGACTATGGATTACACAAAGATCAAATTAAGGAAAATGTATATGTTTTCAGAAATGGAATACTATATGGCTATCACTGCACATCTGATGAATATTTCAAAAAAGTCATCAAACTAAAAGCTTTGTAAATAATTTACACATTTGTAAAAAAATTTAAAAAAAAACAAAACTCTCACAAATCATTTGTTATCATAGCACCCCAGGATCAGACGTCGAACAATCATTAAAGATAACACGCATTTTTTACTTGATAACATGGAGATAATATATTGCATCTATTATTTTTATTTTTTAATTTTTCGGGGTACAGGCTAGATGACGAAAATTGAAATAATACATTTTTCCCCGATAATTGCAGTCGTCAACGAACTGCTAATTGAAGCAGTTTTTATATATGTTGGTGTTTAAGGTACTAAAAGGTCGCTGCAGCTCGATGAAGTCATAAGAAATTTCCGATCTTCCATCCCAACTGATTTTAAGGACGGTACATAACCATACAAGGGTGTGGGAGATAGGGGTGTTTAGACCTTCCGAAAATTCGGCAGACCCCCCAGAATTGAATTTTTGGCGTATTTTGGGATTTCTGACTGTTTTACACCACCCAATGCCCCCTAGAATTCGGCTGCTACTCACGTATGGATGTAACATGATGAAGTGCACGGGCAGCTTCGGAATTTTAAGGGTCTGAAGAATCCGAAAATTAAGAAAGGTCACAAAAGGCCATAGAAAAGTTGGAAAGGCAAAAACGCGAATTTGGACATTTCTATTCACTGACTAAGAAAATCGTGAGAAAACGAAAAAGTTTTTAAAACTGAGACTGTCGAATTTCAGTATATCCCTCCCTGAATCCCCAAGCCCGCATCGAATGGAACCCAATTCCGTGAATGACGTGTGTATTAGAATTTTTTGAAGCACGAAGACAGCAATCTGTCGTGCTCACCTGATAATATGCTAATTAAAATTCCCAATAAAGTAATAATTCCGGCTACCATCGTTGCCAGCATACGACGATCGTATAAGATGCCACAAAGCCTTAAAAATTATAACGTCCCAGCCTGCAACGTCAAAACTACGTTATCCACTGTATATTTAATTAATAAATCTAAAATATTCGAAAACTTAATAATAATTCAAAATATTTAATTCAAGGGATTGATATCGCAGTGATAAGGTTATAAATTCGCTCGTCGTCAACTGATATCATTCGATTTGCACGAAATCGTCGCCGAACGGATGGGTTGTTGAAAAATTTTTTGGCAAAATTTTTGGCGACCAAATTTTTTTTGCAAGAACAATTATTTGGGGGAAATGCGTACTACTGATATTAGTAGGTGGCATCTGAATTCGCCTCGCTTACTGTATACGGCGAAAAAAGAAACATTCGCGTGCACAATAATACGTCGCGCGTAAAAGGGCGCGTCTTTCGATTTCGTTGCGGTTTTTGCCGAAATTTACTGGGCCAAGTTATTCCGCGTTATGTAACGTGATCTCGAAACTTTCGCCGGAGATTCCTGGAAAGTTTCACTATACTTACTAACTTAAGTCCAGATTTTCCCGGTCGGTACCCATTCCGACGCCAAAGTTCACTGACACTCAGGTTTCGCGGCGTATTAGATGGCGTACTGTAGCATTAATATTTCGACTAAGTGTTATGTTACGTTGGTCCCGCGTATCGAAACTTTTTCCAAAATACCTGTTAAGAAACATCGTTCGAGCGGTTTGAATTTGTGAGTGAAAAACTAAGCCGGTGAGTTTTGCGAAACTTTGACATACATTCGAATTTAAATTTGCGCGTTTTTGTGCGCAAAAAACTGCTAAATAAGGCAAATGCGCGTTAGGGAATAGTAGCACCCGCTTCGCCTACTAAGGAATTAAACAGATTTATCCACCCATTTCTTCGGGAAGTGGGTCGAACCGCCTCTCAAAATGAGTTACGTCGCATTAATTTTTGACCTAGTTAGTTTTTCGCCCAAAAAGCACGACCGTCTAAATTCGGGAAGCGGATTGATTGAGCAAAAATCAAATAGTACATAAATGTTTCTTTTATCCCGGAAAAATCAGCTCCTCTAGGAAATTACATAATTTAAACGAAATTATTGCGTACGCCGTACGTAAACAATTTGTCCGCGTAAATTTTCCGCAAAACGTGACGAATACGAACCTAATCAGTTATAGCTCCGAAATCATACGCATTAGGGAAGGTTCTAATATTAATTAATGTGTTTTTCGTGTTTTCCTGAATTCAAAGCACACGAGAAAGGTATAATAAAAGTTGGTAGAAAAGAAACGCGGTAGCAACTTGACTTAACCGTATAAAACAATTAACGAGACGCTGCCTGATAGCTAAACTAATTTTATCTAATCACTGGTTAAATCTAATTAATAGCTATGCATAGCTGTTCCAGAACAACGTTGATTTCCTAGTACATGTATTTTTGGCTTTTTGATAGAAGATCTGTTACAGTTACTGGTTTTATGGAGTTGAAATATATTGGTTCTGGCTGGACCACGACGACTTCCTATTACGGTCGATTGGAACCATCAACCATGTATACAAAATTTATTTAGCAGAATCTTAAAATAATAAAGTTTGAATTCTTCAACTCTCAGATTTTTTAATATTTTTTATAATTAATCTTCTTCTTGCAAGTTCTTATGACAAAGTTCAGAGCGGACCCGGGAAGATCTTTTGCAGTTAAACGGGTCTCATGAATTCATTTTTTAGGTATAATTTTTTGTTTTATCTCGAAGCAAGATTTTTTAGCCTTTGCTTGTTGCCTACTTGTAATGGGTAAGTTTGTTCCATCATCTCGAAAAAATTTCTATTCCATCAAAAATTTAAATCGGACATAGAAAAATTCAATTCTCTCTCGAATGTGATTTATGTAGTTTTTTCTCCAAAATAGAACTATAAAAAAATAAAATTTCTTCTACACATTATACAATATCACGCGTGCAATATTGCGTAAAGATTTTTCAAATCGCAACTACGACGAGTACTCTGCCCATTTCTCTATTTGCAAACTGAACCAGATTTTTTATTTATCAGTTTAGGGACAAATTCGTTTAATCCACCCAAAGATCTGCCGAATGACACTATGCTCACGGATAGGCACAGACTAAACTTCATGCAAATTTGACTATTAATCTTTGCAGACAAACTATAGTCTGTTTCACATAAGTTTGGGCATAAAGTTTTGAATTTCAAGAATATTCTCGACAGCAGTGGCGGATCTAGGATTTTCCTAAGGAGGGGGCGGTACCCCTAAGGGGGGCGGAACCCTGACTTGGACGGAAAAATCAGCCGTTTTAACCCGAAAATCGCTGGAAATCGCTCAAAAATGCTTAATTTTGCGCACTATTTTGGGCCAATGGGGGGTGGCCGCTCCCTCCCCCGCCCCCTATCCCCTAAATCCGCCCCTGCTCGACAGGTAGCCGAGAGATTACGATAGTTGTATATCAGATCAATGCTATAATCGTAATCTGTCAGTTTATTTTCAAACACTGTTTTTAAAATTTATGCCCAAACTTGAGTGAAACAGACTATAATAGTCAGGGTTATTCTCGACCACGCTTTATCCAATACTGACAGGTTTTTTCGCTTTATAGTGAGCTACTATTCATTTCTGCTCAATAAGTCCTTTTAGCCTGATCTAAAACGGAATAATAGAATCGAATGAAAATTGTCTAAAATAAATTTCTGGGCTAATTTAATAAGCTAAAAACACGGAACTAATTGCGCTGAAAACCAACGCGAATCATCATCCAGATAAGGTCTGCCTTCTAAAAATAAATAAAATCTTTTTTATTGCGCCTACTCCAAAAATAGATTTGATAAAAATCAGGTAACGCATCAGCAGAAAGAAGACGGGCTTTCTCAAGTACAAAAAAATTGCAGACAAGACATAGCATTTTAATTGTTTTGTGCCTTGAAGATCGAACATTCTTTTAGCTTTTAATGCGATGTTTCTAATTAAGGTTAAATTAATTCAGGCATTATTGCCTTTCACGTCTTTTGATTCACTGGCATAAAAAATGTTGTTTTTTCCGCGATTTTACATGAATTACTTGCGTTAGCACCTATTTTTCTAACCCATAATTTGCATATTATTAGATGTTTCGGTGCTAGCAAAATACGTCAATTTACTTGCGCCCGCTTAAAATCCTAGCTCAATGTATTAAGAGCATAAATTTAATTTTGTAGCCGAGCAAACAAATGTTCTTGGATGGTCTTTTGAGGGGATTTGACCTTCACAATAGCTGCTGACTCCCGCAAGATGTTGCGGACCATACAATTGCAATAGTTACATTCTAAGGGTCTGGGGGTATAGGTGGTGTAAAACTGGCAAAAATGAAAAAATATGCTAAAAATTCAAAAATTTATTTTCGATGTCTTCCGCTTTTCTTGTGTCTGCCGGATTCTCGGGGTCTACCACCCAAACTTCAACGCCCACGTGTGCTCCGATTCTCCTCAGAATTTTCCATTTTTTCAAAATCTCAAGAATTGTATACTATTAGGCATTGTTGCGGTTTTTTGACCCAAAACTATTTTTTCAGCGTTTGAGTCAGATGGTGATTTTTGATATTTTGTCATATTTGCTTGAATTTTTTAAATTTTTTTGTGCTTTCGATGTAGTATAAATTGGCGTATCTTCAAACATAAAATACACGTTTTTCGGAGTGTTTATCGTTTTTCTAAAACAAACATTTTCAAAGAAAATTTCAGGATTGCCTCCCTGAATTTCCACGCTGTATCTACATGTGCGGTCGCGCCTCCTTTTTCAACGCTAAATTCGAGACAAAATGTGTTTTTAGCATTTAAGACGTTTTTCGGCTTTTTGCTCTACTAATTTATTCTTTACTCTCAAACATTTTTTCATAACTACTTAATTGGACAAAATTAATCACCTTACTTATTTCTCACCTATAAAGTCATTTACTTTTATTTTTGCTCACTAAAGGTTTTTATAATCTTATTTATTAGCATTATATCCGCCACGGCCTTTTATCGAAAAACGATACCGATTAATTTTCCGATTCTTCAATCGTCCCGCCTCCTATTCTTCCACAGTTTTTTTGGTAATTAATAGGTAATTCCAGCTATTTAGTCGTTCTGAATCTTGACTTTTTAAGTTAATGAGTATTCAATCTTGATCTTGACTTAATTCATTAATAGATATGTAGCATATTCGGCCCGAGGAGTGTTGAGGAGCTTTCCTGGGCTATAATGGCCTAAAAATGGTTTAAAATATTAAATAGCATAAAACTACCGCGATTCACAGTTTCTGGTGAATTTCAATCACTATAGCACAAAAGTTGTTGTTTTCATCAATTTTTAGCCGTAATTTTGCTTAATCTTCTCTGAAATAATGGGTTTTTTTGCTCTCCTAGGGCTTTACCCCAAAAAATCCAACCCACGCATATTTCATCTTGCATGAATTTTCTGGAAGCGTCGGGAAAAGTGCCGCACATTTTCCGGCATTTCTTCGACCTTCTATATTCCCCAAACTAGGGATGTTAATCTTTATAATAACGTCAGATGCTGGATAATGAAGCGTTCTTTTAGAGACTTTGGTGGAATTCTTTTCACAGTGAAAGAATGTTTCAATTTTTCCTATCGAAGCAAAAAATTAAAAATAACATTAATTTCGTTTTATGACCTCAATATTAATATCAGTGACTTTTAAACTGCATTTTCAGCTTTAGCACGAAATTCTCTACCAGAATGCGTGAAGAATACAAAAATTTATAGCGGACTTTATGCTGAAAACTACATTTTAGAAATTAACGATATTAAAACAACGATAACTTCTAACAACGCTACCCCAGACCCATACAGAATTTATATGCTGCTATTTTATGATAAAGACCATTTCACTCCGCCCTATAATACCCATTTGTGGGCTTTATTGCATTGCTTTAAGATACCAAATGCTTAAAATTCCCTGTTCTTGGAATAAATGCTGAAGTGGTCATATTTTCTCCTCAATTAGAAAACAGAGGATGGAGGATCGAGACAAAGACAAAGCAATTTTGGTTAACTAAACTATAATTGTAATTAGAATAATTTTTATTGTCGCTTTGAATTTAATTTATAATGAAAAGATTCTAATTAAAATTGATTCAAATACATTATGAATCTCAAATTTTTTTAATTAAAACTCATTTTAAAATGGGCCGCCTGGACCATCATGCGTCTGATCGGTCATCCAGGACAGGATACATGCATCTTCGTTGTCATTTATACTCTTATTCAATATTGAATATAAGTGCAGTACGATGCATCGTTCTAAATTAAAATTACGGAATAAATTATCGTAAGTGTATTGCGCAGTCTCTTGTGTATTTTCTAAAAACAGAGTAATTTTCAGTATGTCTGTTTAGGAAGCGCCAGTTTGGTGTGCAATATGCGAAATTATGTTTTATTTATTATAACAGAAATCACTCTTTTTCTTCGATGGGGGCTATTTCTGCATGTTTCCAATTCGCAATCCTTCGAATGAAATAGCCAGTTCATTCGCACGCATTCGCATTAAGGCCAGACACTTCCATACATACATGGGCCAGCAGCTGAATCCTGGGGTCTCAGTAGTGTAAAACTAGCAAAAATCCAAATAAACTTGCTAAAAATTAAATTCTGCGGGTCTGGGGGAAGTCTGTCGGATTCTATGGATGGTATACTAGATTTTCAGGGGTCCTGATACCTTTTTCCAACCCCTTACCCCCGTGTCGTCGCGTATTGCATAATATTAACGATACAGGTAAATCAAATTTCCAAATTTTTACAATAATACTCGTAAGCCGAATTTGAAAATGTTACGTTTTTGTCAAAAAAAGAACCTTGCATAGCTTGAATTCAGTGATTTTTTTGTACAAGGTCCGTCTGTACATGTACAAAGATGGTCCCTAAAAGTCTTTGTATATTTTGTAAACACAAATTTTATGGTACTATAATATGGTACAGTAGCGATTTTAGTGTGGCAAAAACAGAGTTGTTCGACCTTTGGTAGTGTACTTTAGCTCATTTCTGGGTTCCTGAGGGCAAAAACCACTAAAAATCGTCTTAAAATGGCGCGAAGCGCCAGAAAATTTGAAATTTCTCCTTTCAAAATGCAATTTCTGACATGTAAAGATATATATATATATATATATATATATATATATATATGTATATATATATATATATATATATATATATATATATATATATATATATATATATATATATATATATATATATATATATATATATATATATATATATATAGAACAAACAATTACTAATTTCGGCGCGAAGCGCCGGAAATTTTTGCGAATTTTAAACCTTTTTTGCAGTTTTTGTCTTCCCAAAAATCCTTATACACATATAAATACGGTCCCCAAAAGTCTTTGTACATCAGGAAAAATCTTTGCCAAATACAAAAAAAGAAACAATAGTTTTTGAATTGATTTCGACTTTGCTAAAATTTTTTCCTGAATAACGCCGTACTGTATTTCTGCGGTGTTTTATATATTTGCACTTGCAAATATAGCCTAATTTGTGAGAGATCTGATTCGTTTTGCATTATTCCTTTTTTCGTGCTTCTATAGTCTGTTTCACACAACTTCGGTCATAAATTTTAAAACCATCGCCAACAATAAGCTGATAGATTGCAATTATAGCAATGATCTGATATACGTATGATTAATGTAGTCACACCTGGGGATTGGGGGTTTGGGTGGTATGCACCTCCCCCCCCCGAGAAACCAAAATACCCCCAGAAACCAAAATATCCCCCAGAAACCAAAATACCCCCAGAATTCAATTTTTGAAATTTTTTTGTTTTTCCCGCAAGTTTTTGATGCCAATAAATATTGCTCAATGAGAAACGTTGAAAAATAGTGTTTTTCGCCATGCCACCATCTTTGAGGCCATTTTTTCACCTTTGAAAAATCTTGCACCCCCCTCCCCAGAATTTTAGTGCCGCCCACCTATGATTGTAACCCTCGGCCTACTGTCGATGAAAATTCTTAGAATTTATGCACAAAGTTATGCTACCACTTATAATTGTTGTTTGTTAATATGATTATCGTCTCTATCCAAATAATCATTGTGATTGTTAAGGTCGACGAAATTATTTTGCTTTTTTGATCGTATTAGTGTTCTCTTGTTTGATTGCTTTATGAATTTTTATTTTCTGTGCAAATACGAGTGACTCTTATTAGTTGACGAAACGCCAAAGAACCTGCGACTCTCTGTCTCATTTAGAAGCAAGTTTCTTGTCAATTCGCGCAAATTTTATCAAAATTCCGTACGTTGTAAATTTGTAAAAAATGGAAGACGGATTGGTTACATTCAGTTAGAATTTCAAAACTCGTTAAAATTTTATCAAAATTAAAACACAATAGAATATTTAATTTTATTCCTTTTGTAATCAAAGTTTAGAAATTTGATTATCGTTTGAATCGCAAGCCCCACCTCCATGTTTGAACGAGGCTAAGTAAAGTAATTATATTTCCGCGTGATGATGCCAGCTTTTAAATCTCACGAAAATTCTAAAAGAAAAATAGAAAAGATCCCGGCTGTCAATACGTCAAAAATTTTTACCAATTATTAATTTATAAAACATTCACGTGCGCAAGCCCAAAAAACACTTTAACCAAAAACTTTACAGGCCTTACCCCGCACAATTCTGTCGTATAAACGAGGGTTGTTCCAAAAGTTCGTTTTAGCTGTCTAATAATTTTTTTACTATCAGACTTATCAACGCGCGGTCTTTCGCTCATTGTTCTGCTCCTTCTGCTCTACATCTCTCAATTCATCATTTCTTCTTATCTTTTTACCGTTTTCCAGTAAAACAATTTTCTTTTATCATAGATAAAAAAGTGATTAAAAATGCTGTAAAATAGCCCAACACAAAAGGTCCCATGAGTTTATTCTTCGAGAGATAAAGCCAATATTTTAGCTGAGAAATCTAACTTTATAAAACGCTCATGATATTTTTTGTAAATGAAACGTGCATTTCTGATGAAGCTAGTTTTTCGTCTAAATCAGCAAAAATTGAGTTTTAGCGAAAAATGCAGCGCTAGAAAGAGAAAATGAATCACGATGGAATTTTCACTAGTGCGTCCATGAAACCACAAATTGTCTTTGTTTTGCCGAAATTTTGATATCGAATGCTAACCAGTGCCTAAGCTGCAACAAGATAAAAGTTGTTTTTCTTATCAAAGAAGCGATATAATTTAGACAATTTTTCTGGAAAAGGCGAGAGAAGGTGGAAAAAATGGTGACTTTAGATATGTAAAGCAGAAGTTGCACCATTATACGCGACAAACCGCATGTTGATATACATCTATAACACAAAAAAGTTATTAGACAGCTAAACCGAACATTTGGGATAACCCTCGTACGTTATAATAGAGGATCGTTTAAGAAGATTAAACATTCACAGAGAATATTTATTTTATTCTTTCATCTCCAAGTTACGCAATATGAATTTTACGAACGATACCTCGACGAGGGCGGTTTACGCTCCGTCAGGAGGGTCGAAGTGCTCCTGCTTAAGCGTTAATTTGACATTTTCCGGCGAGGCGTTGCTCCTATTCTCAATCGCCCTCTCGGCCTTCATCTACAACGCCACCTTTTTCTACGTGATATTAAAATCGGGCGGCCACTTGCCCTGCATCGTGAAATGGTTTATGGCCACCGGAAGCTTGTCTTATACGATCAAAAGCGCCTACACAATCATCAGGTCGCACTACAACCTCGCTCTGGTCATTTTTGGCTTTGACGCATTGTCGGTGAACAAATTGTTTTGCGCCCTGCTAGACGGTCCGTACGCCATTAGCTGCTACGCCGGCTTGTTCGCCGTATTTTTCATTTCGATCGATAGGTATTGCCGCCCACACGCGAGCGTGGGGTCTGGGGAGGGGGCCTGGCTGGACCGTACATGGTCTGGGGAAGCTCGGGTAAAACAATTTCACCCCTCAGAATCGGCGATAATCGGAAAAATTCCGAAAAAGCATTGAACAGATACTGTTATAAGCTTTAGTTATCTAAATTTTGCCATCATCCTTTTTTGACCACATGTCAAATTTTCCTAATCTTTTCTTAAAAATTTTTGTAAAATGTTTTTACGCTTTGAAAAGATAGAGCATCGTCGGAAACGCCGAAATATGACGTTTTTGACGCGTACCCGCCTTCTTCAAGCCTCAGCGAGGCACCTTAAAATTTCAACTTCCCCTCCTGAATTCCCATGCTGTGCAAGTCTGGTCTGGACCCATTCAAGAATCTGAAAGGCCTCTTAGAAATCGACAACCCCAGAATTGAATTTTTGGTGCTATTTTTAGCGAATTCGCAATATCTGACCCCCGGACTTTGATTGCTGCCCTTGTAAATGCATCTCTCGTTTCAAACAAATGCAAATGTGGGCAGGTCTGATATTCATGCGGTTTGTGTGTCCAACAAATTTTCGACAATAACAGAAATGGCCGAAAAATTAGTCGTTCAGGACAAAAATATTATTTTTTCCACGTTTATCATCAAGTGCTATTTATTGGGCAAGGGCGGTTTTAAGGGGGCGGAAGGAGCGCCCCTCCCCCATCGGCTCAGCATGGGTGACGGAATGAACAATAGATAAGCTTCTGCAGTGATTTTGAACATCATTTATCGTAACTTTTAAAAATTTTCCGGCGCGAAATTACATTTGTTCACTTTTTGCGGGTTAGAATCCTTATTTCCGGCATATTTTTCTCTAATTTTTTGTCATAAGTTATAGAAGAATTTTCGGCGCTTTGCAAGTGGGCTTCGCGCTAAGTAACAAGTATAGGAAATCGAGCAGTAAATAAAGTCTCACGCTTTATTTTCGCTAAAATTAAACGACTTAAAACACTTTTTTTAGTAAGAAAACGAAAGTATTTCAAAATTTTTCTAAAAATAGCGTCTTACTATTTATTTTGAATAAAAGTAGCAATGTAGCATGATGGAAAACCCCATTTTGCACCGTTTCCCATTCGTATGAAAAAATTGCACAAATGGCAAAAAAATTCTTAGGAATGATATTCTCGGGGTATGCGGATTTCAGGTGGGTCAAAGCTAGTGTTGGCAAAACGTTAACGAGAACGAAAGAAGGAAGGATCGTTCTCGTTCCCATTATCGTCAACAAAACGAGAACGATAATGTTTTTGGAACGATTTGATTTACCGTTAACAGAACGATTGAGCATCTTAACGAGAACGGGAACAATAAAGTCTTCGGAACGGCTTATTTATCGTAAACGAAACGATAATTGATCATCGTTAACGAGAACAAGAACGAAAATGTTTTAGGAACGCTATGAATTATCGTTAACAGAACGATAATTGATCGTCGCTAACGAGAACGAAAACGAAAAAGCTCCTCGGAACGGTCTTGATTATCGTTCCAAATGATCTTAAAGTCAGTAATTTCATAGGTTATTACGTGCACGCATAATTACTGTATGTTTCTTTTTGTGAATTTTGCAAATGCGTTACTTTACGCATGCATCTCATTCCCGCTCTTCTCCATTGTTTATCATACTCGATCAGTCGATTCTTTTTGAAACGTATTCTGTCTGCGATTCAGTCTCTCGAAACTTCATCGATAATATGGATATGTGTAGTGAGTCGGCGGAGCTAAACAGAGATTCTGTATTGGAAGCTGATATCATAAGTGGGGATGAAGCGGTAGATAGTGGTCATACGCTTTACGCTTGATAAAGAAAGCATGAAGAAGGAAAGTATTTCTACAAATTAGTTCAGTCAACATGAATCGCCAAAGATTTCAAGATGCTGATGAAAATGGATAAAAAACGCTAAAATTAATATTTTTGCACATAACATTCTTAGGCACCACCAAGAAATGCTACAATAAGCCACAAAATGCCACCAAAAGCTACGTACTTTTTGTAAGTTTGTTTAACAAGTTCTAGCAGTCTTGGGTAAGGCCGTTTTGTCCACCCAGATTGCACCATACCTAGACGTGGGGTCAAGGGCGGATTCAGCGGGGGTTGGGGGCGGCTGCCCCCTGTCGCCAAAAATCTATTGTGTTTAGTAGAGAAAACTTGTATGTATTTTTTACTAATTTTAACCATTTTTATCATAATTTTCCAAAATTTTTCCGGCGCAGTGTTAATCCATTGCATTTACTGACTTTCTTGGCGCACAAAAGTCTTATTTTTACATCAGAAGAGTAGCTTTTGTACAGATCAATGTTTCTGTGGAAGTTAAAATTATTTAACGAGTAAATACATAGTAATTTAAGCAGTCCGTACTTTATAGCATTTTGTGTGCTTTGTTCAGCATTTTATTATGATTTTTGAATTAATTTCTTGGCGATAGAACAAATTATTTGTGTTTTTTTGTAGAAACCTCTCGAAAAGTTTGAAAATTTGCTGAATTTTCTGCATCTTAAATGATTCTGTACCTATATCAAAACATGTCCAAAAACGGCTAATTTACAGGTAATGGCTCAATTTTGAGCTATTTTTGACACTTTTAAATAAATTTTTGGTTCCGTCCGCCCCCATGTCAGAAAATCCTAGATCCGCCACTGCGTGGGGTTTGGAGTATGCACCTACCAGAAGGCCAGATACCTACCATGAAAATTAAAATACCCAACAATACCCCCCAGAATTTAACTTATGAAAAGTTTTTGTTTTTTTCTACGATTTTTGGTGCCTATAGATAGAGCTAGCCGAGAAACGTTGAAAAATGGTATATTTCCGCCATAGCACCATTTTTAGGACCAATATTTGACTTTTATAAAATTTTGCACCCCCAGAACTTTGGTGCTTGCAGTACCAGCCACATCAGCACCGTGTGAAAGAGTCTTTAGTCGGGCGGCTTTTATACTTGATAAGAAGCGCCACAATCTTAGCAACAAACGTTTGGAAAGCAAAATTTTCTTACGGCATTTGCGTTTTAAAAAGCTAATCTTATGCCTACCTAATCCTTATGCTTTTTTATTCTTTTCGTTGTCTACATAACAGTAAACAATGCATCTAATGTGTATGTGTATGTGTCACTTATATAAATTAGTAGATTTTCGCAACTTGACGTCAACAATGACAAAATAATGCATGTACTCAATAAACGGAACAAACTTAGATGGAAAATGCCATGGAATGATTTAATAAATCGTAAACGAACAATAAATGATCATCGTTAACGGGAACGGGAATAGAAAAGGTTTTTGAACGGCTCAATTTATCGTTAACGGAACAATAACTTATCATCGTTTACGAGAATAAGAAGTAAAATGTTTTAGGAACGCTATCAATTATCGTTAACGTATCGATATGCAGCTGTCATTAAGGAAAATAGAAACGATATTAGTTTTGGAACGATTTCAACTATCGTTAACGGAACGATAATTGAGCATCGTTAATGGGAACGGGAACGATAATTGTTTTTGGAACGTTTTGCCAACACTAGTCAAAGCCCCACCCTTCCTCACTCCTACGTGAGAAGGAACGTCGCTGGGCTGCTTCTGCGAAATTTAACCAAAACTCTGAAGTAATCAATTCTGATTGGTTTCACTTCATTTTTACCAAATTATGCAGTATTTTTGGTTTTTACTGTTTTCTCGTTATTTACTTTATTTTAGCACTTGCGCCTAAACCCTTTTTACTGTAATGCTTGAGGTTTTTGCTTTTCACTTTTACCGTTTTAGTTTTATTTTGTTCACATAATTTTTTTTAGCTCAAAGTTTTTTAAATGCCCTCAATGTAGCTTTGTTAATTTTACCAATATTCAAGCGACCGTAGAACGGATTTAAAAAGAATAACAATAGATTCGAAAGAATATCAGTTGGCTTTCAGATATGCACTCTTGTTAAGGAAATACTATAATTAAAACCGTAGATGAGTATCTTTTCAAAGATGCGTCGCCACGTACAAACGAAATCTAGTGCAATTAGTTCTGACCGACGTTACCAAAGCGAGGCTCGCCCTGGTGGCCCTGACGCCTTGGGTCGCTTCCGCTCTGTTCTACACCCTGGTCATCACTCAAGGCACTTACTCTGGCCCAGTTTGCTTTTGCTATTTCACGTCATTGTCGTCGGCCATTGGCACCCAGATTCGTACCGCGGTCTTGGTGTTATTGCAACTCTGCGTGATCATCTTGTATTGCACGTTGTTTTGGCTGAATGGTCGCATTTTGAATCAATTCCACCTAAATACGGCTACCCATTCGCTGGCCCAGCGTTTCACGATGTGGGCTAATATGAAAGTAAGCAAAACAGCAGGTCGTTACCGTACATGATCTTGGAGGGCTTTGGGAGGTTGTTTCACCCCCACTGAAATTTTTTCACACCCACCCTACCTGGAGTCGCTATTTCCCAAATTTCCAAAAATTTCCTAAGAAGTCGTAGAAAACGTGCCTTTTTAAGCTTTTTTAACTATCTATTTGCTCGAAGTGTCAAATTTCATGCGCTTTGCGCCAATTTTATGACTATATTTTGCTCAAATTGTTCTACTTTTTTAAATCTTTTTCGGAATGTTTTTTATGTTTTTATGCTCTAGAAAGATTGAGCATCGTCAGACGAGACAACGAACGATAGTTTTTTACGTTTTTCCACCATTATTGGCCCCAAAAAGAGACTTTCAAATGTCACCCCCTAGAATTCTCATGCTGTGCACGTCTGGTCTTTACTCAGGAAAGTTTAACGAAATCTTTCATTAAGTAACCGTGAGTAGGCTCCTGGTCCTTGAGGCATACAATGCTTAAGCATAGTACGTGCTTAAGCATAGAGACTCTGAAATTGTAGGTGCAAAGCGCCGAATTTCGGACCATACTACTACACAATAGAGCACGCTACACTTTAAAGTATAAGCGTGAAGCATCGAACTTTTAATGCACAGTCGGTTATCCAGGACGGGCGAAACCAATTAATTTTTATTGCCTTTTACCTAATGTGCATAAGTAGCGAGCAGCGTCATGTCAGACACCTCCATGCTACGGTATACGGCCTGTTCTAATTTTAGTTCAGTTTTAGTTTAGCTATCTTGGTTCGCTGCACATTGAAGCATTGGCGCAAAGGGCCGACCTGTTCTATTTTTGCTTGTTTTTTCAAACTTCAAGACATGTTAGCACACCTGGGCGTGGAGGGGGTTTGGGGGTCAAAATACCTCCTCCCTCAGAAATCAAAATACCCCGTCCCAGAATTCAATTCTAAAATTTTTTCGTTTTTTCCGCAATTTTTTGATGCCAATGGATAGTGCTCGATGAGAAACGTCGAAAAATGGTGTCTTTTCCGCCATACCACAATTTTTATGGCGATTTTTAGACCTCTGAAATATCTTGCACCCCCCCCGAGAATGTTCTTGCTGCCAACGTATGCATGTAAGTGCGTGCATAATGAATCATCATCAAAAGCGAAGCGCTAAATTTGGACGTCAGGTTATACAACGATAATATGACACCTTAATTAATCAAAATCAGAAAAAAATCGCATATCTTTTTGGCCCGTTTAAAAAAACAGGCCAAAAATATTTACAGATAATTAGCCAGGCAGCACAACATAGAGCACGGGTTTACGGGGCGGCAGCACCAATACAAATTTCTTTACCACAAGGCATCAGTACAACGCATAAAACATCATAAAAGGGGTTAAACGCTTAAACATAGAGACTTGGCCCTTGTAGGCGCGAAGCGCCAAATTTAGGGTATATATTTCTTAAAGTAGTGTACTGATTATATTCTGAGCATTTTTATCCGATCTGGATAGTCTAGCAGAGCACTGCTAGACTCTTCAACAGTGTGACAACTTCATTATTGTCTTCTCGTATTCATCTGCTCATCCTCAAATAGATCGGCATTTTTGCTAATCAATTTTTAAACATGTATTTTCGACTGGCCGAAGCTGTCTCATCAGCTTCCTTTTTGCCAAACTTTAATTGGTACCAGTAAAAATGATTAGCGCGTTCCATTTCTTCCATTGATTCGCTTTCATTTAGAGCATCTAGGAGTGAGTCATAAAGATCATAGAGAATATGGATTTTATCAACAAACCTGCTTTAAAATGGTTCTGTTTGAAGGTCTTGTATACTATTCGGAAAATCTTCAAAATCTGAAAGCACGACTTTTACTAAAAAGCGCCAAAACGGGTTAGTCCAACCAGTTTCAATTGTACTCTCATTTGAGCTGCTTTCAGACACATCTGAAGAATCTTCATTGTTACTGCCTTCAGTGCTATAATCATCCGTCATTTGTTCAGACTCTGATGTATCATTCCTCATTTCCGATATCCCATGCATGAGGTATTTGTGTCTTTTTAAAGTAAAATTATTAAGTAATTGCTTACCGCAGATTTCACAGATTTTATTCATTTTGTCAACTATTCAAGATGTGACAGTCCTTAAATAAACTTTATTGTACATGTGATTCGCGTTTACTTCACATTCTTGAGGTAGAAGCTCACATTCTTCACAATATTGGTCACTTCACTACCGTCACTTCATTCAATTTTAAGCCTAGCATGCGTATTCTTCATATGCAGAACGTTAAGCCTGGTACTGAAGTAAAAATTATCGTTGACAAAGTGCTTCGATTTTTATTTGACAGTATCTCCAACAATCTCAACTTTTGTCTGTAATATTGTCAATAATAATAAAACCTCACGCAGAAAGGTGGTTTTCTGCCAATTCTGATAGCATCTATATAGGGGATTGCTGGTCAGTTGTTAGCTGATGCAATTACAAAGGCGACTTTTATAAAACGCGCATAAGATATACCTAATTAAGATTTTAAGAGGAATGTAACGATGTGATAGTTTTTGTGCAGAATGTGAGGATTTTGTGCACCTCACATTTTGCAGAAAAATCTAACATTCCAAATTGTGCACCTCACATTCTGCACAAAAAAACCATCACATCGCCACATTCCTCTGAAAATGTATACCAGGAGGTTCAAACCTTCTCACGCTTGGCGACTGAAAGTTAAAAGCAAACGCGCCCAATTTTCAGAGGAATGTGACGATGTGATGGTTTTTGTGCAGAATGTGAGGTGCACAATTTGGAGTGTGAGATTTTTCCACAAAATGTGAGGTGCACAAAATTTTCACATTCTGCACAAAAGCCATCACATTGTCACATTCCTCTGAAAATCTTAATTAGGCATATCTTATGCGCGTTTTATAAAAGTCACCTATTTGTAATTGCATCAGCTAACAACTGACCAGCAACCCCCATATAGACGCTAGCAGAATTGGCAGAAAATCACCTTTCTACAAGAGGTTTTATTATTATTGACGATATTACCAACAAAAGTTGAGATTGTTGGAGATACTGTCAACTAAAAATCGGAGCACTTTGTCAACAATAATTTTTACTTCAGAACCAGGCTTAACGTTCTGCATATGAAGAATACGCATGCAAGGCTTAGAATTGAATGAAGTGACGGTAGTGACCAATGTTGTGAAGAATGTGAGCTTCTATATCAAGAATGTGATGCAAACGTGAATCACATATGCAATAAAGTTTATTTAAGGACTGTCACATCTTGAATAGTTGACAAAATGAATAAAATCTGTGAAATATGCGGTAAGCAATTACTTAATAATTTTACTTTTAAAAGACACAAATACCTCTTGCATGGGATATCAGAAATGGGGATACATCAGAGTCTGAACAAATGACGGATGATGATAGTAAGTGAAGGCAGTAACGATCAAGATTCTTCAGATGTGTCTGAAAGCAGCTCAAATGAGAGTGCAATTGAAACTGGTTGAACAAACCCGTTTTGGCGCTTTTTAGTAAAAGTCGTGCTTTCAGATTTTGAAGATTTTCCGAATAGTATACAAGACCTTCAAACAGAACCATTTTACAGCAGTTTTGTTGATAAAATCCATATTCTCAATGATCTTTATGACTCACTCCTAGATGCTCTAAATGAAAGCGAATTAAGGGAAGAAATAGAACGCGCTAATCATTTTTACTGGTACCAATTAAAGTTTGGCACAGAGGAAGCTGATGAGACAGCTTCGGTGAGTCGAAAATACATGTTTAAAAAATTGATCAGCGAAAATGCCGATCTATTTGAGGATGAGCAGATGAATCGAGAAGACAATAATGAAGTTGTCACATCTGTTGAAGAGTCTAGCAGTGCTCTTTAGACTATCCAGATCGGATAAAAATGCTCAGAATATAATCTGTACACTACTTTAAAGAATATACAGGGTGTTTCAAAAAAACGAAACCCATATCCGACCTTGTAACTTTCCAACGGCTCGCTCAATTTTAATGCAAATGGCTTTAAACGATAGACGAAAACCTTCGTAATAAAGTTGCGAAGTTTCGTATCCTTAGCTTGCTCTGTTCTTGTACAACGCGCAAGTGTGTAAAAGTCGTTCTTTTCATATATACAAATACAATGTGTGTTAAGAAATAAATCACGTGTTTGCAACGTTGTAGTTTTTTATCGAGTAAACATTTTAGAATACGGTCTGCTTTATTCAAAAGCCTGTTTGTCTAGCTGTTAGCCTGTAAATTTTCGTACTAATTCGCTTTTTGGTTCGAGAGCTATTGAGCTTTCGCCAAAAGGTCATTCCTTAGGTCGTGCACAAGCGCAAGCAACTCGCTGGTTATTTTGTCATTGCTGGCTGAACGGCCGAGGGAGTGACCTTAGACAAAAGCTCAATAGCTCTTGAACCAACAAGCAAAATAATACGAAAATTTAGAGGCAATCAGCTATATAAATGAGCTTTTGATTAAAGCAGACCGTATTCTAAAATTTTAACTCGATCTAAAGCTACAATGTCGCAAACACAAGATTCAGTTCTTACGACACATTGTATTTAATGAAAAAAACGACTTTTACTCAAATGCGCGTTGTACAAGAACAAATAAAGCTGCGAATACGAAACTCTGCAACATCTTTATGAAGGTTTTTATCTATTGATTAAAGTAAATTTCATTCAAATTGAGCGAGTCGTTTTGAAGTTACAAGGTTTGATATAGGTTTCGTTTTTTAAACACCCTGTATATACCTAGATTTGGCGCTTCGCGCCTATAAGGGCCGAGTCTCTATGTTTAAGCGTTTAACCCATTTTATGATGTTTTATGCGTCATACTACTGCGTTGTGGTGTAGAAATTTGTATTGGTGCTGCCGCCCCGTAAGCCCGTGCTCTATGTTCTGCTGCCTGGCCAATTATCTGTAAATATTTTTGGCCTGCTTTTTTCAAAATAGGCCAAAAAAGATCAGCGACTTTTTTCTGATTTTGATTAATTAAGGTGTTGTATTATCGTTGTATAGCCTGACGTCCAAATTTAGTGCTTCGCTTTTGATGATGATTTATTGTGCACGCACTTACATGTCTCGAAGTTGAAAAAATGCAAAAATAGAACAGGTCGGCCCTTTGCGCCAATGCTTCAATGTGCAGTGAACCAAGATAGCTAAACTAAAACTGAACTAAAATTAGAACAGGCCGTAAACAGTAGCATGGGGGTGTCCGACATGACGCTGCTCGCTACTTATGCACATTAGGTAAAAGGCAATTAAATTTAATTGGTTTTGTCCGTCCTGGATAACCGACTGTGCATTAAAAGTTCGACGCTTCGTGCTTATACTTTAAAGTGTAGCGTGCTTTATTGTGTAGTAGTATGGTCCGAAATTTGGCGCTTTGCACCTACAATTTCAGAGTCTCTATGCTTAAGCACGTACTATGCTTAAGCATTGTATACCTCAAGGGGCCAGGAGTACTACTACCGTGATAGTTTGCACGCGTTTCGTGCGAAAAGTTTTTAAGGATCTTCGGAAAATCTTATAATTTTGCTAAGGATAATCGATCACATTGTAAATGGAAGAATTGAAACTTTGAATACGATGAAAATTCTAAATGGGAAAGCAAATAATACATATAATAGAGTCAGATTCTGATTTTCCAATCTTCAACATTTATACCAGTAATGCACTCAATAATATTTATATATTATTGAGTGCATAAATTTATTAATTTTTAGCGACCTTTGAAAATACATGCACAATGTCGACAAGTAAGAGTAATTATAACAGACAAGCATATGGAAGCTTTGGGGGCTGGACTTCCCCCTGAATGGAAAATGTAAATAATGCGGCCTCCGCTGGTACCTAAGTGCATACAGCTACCTAGACGGGGACCGATTTTGTACCTACGGGGCTTACTTAAGTACTTGGCTACACTTGGCGCTGGTCAGGTTGCTAGAGCGAAACGCCTTTATTCAACCTCTAGACCCTCAAAGACTAATGGCCTCAATCTCCTCGGTCCTACTCTTGCTGACCGATACCTAACAGAGATTTTGGCAGCTACGCCCTAGATACCTAGCACAGAAGTAATAAAGTAGCTCCGGTTTTACACGCGAGGTCAGTTGACTTTTTTGGATTGAAAATCCAATAAAATTCTTAAGTTGTATTTTCAACTTGTTCACTAGTTCAGTTCAATCTTGAAATGTTTTTCGGTTCCTAATAGCACAATGAACTATGAAAACAACAACATAGAGCTCTCCACCAGGCAGTCATCCTTCATAAAAATTATGTAATAATTTTTATGATTTTTGGTTTGAAAACGGATGATAGAATTTTGATAAAAGAGAATAAACTAAAAGAAATTCACCTGAATCGCAGGGCTGTAGAAATATTTAGGGGCCATCCACCGGTGTTGAACTACCTGCGATATAATGTACACTAAATGAATAAAACAAAACGTCGTTTGCTAAGACGAAAAACAGCCAACTGTACAGCTAAGAGGCGACACCAATAAAGATCTAACTAAACGAATATTCTAGAGACTTTAAATATGCTTATGATAGTGAAATTTAAAATAGGCGTAATTTTTAAAGTAGGTAACCAATAAGATTTAGATAGACGTCGTCTATATACAATGTTGATTTTTTCCGATCTCAACACAGGCTTAACTGGAATAGCGGTCACGTCGCTTATGTTTTTGATATGAGAGAAAAGGGGATATTGATTGAATCTACAGGCTAGCTCACGTGGCGTACCTCGAAGGTGCGTACATGACTTTGCTAGTGGGACCAATCACGGCGAAGCACGTGAATCGCCTCGGCTTTTTGCTGGACAATCTCGTTGTCCGGAAACGAATATCTGCATCTTTTCGGCTAGCGCACCGAATCCAAAAACGGCAAACATGAGACTACGTAACTTGGCGAATACCAGGTCTTTTTTGAAACGGTAAAGAACGTTCCATTCGAAATCATCAAATGCGTGTAGGTACATACAAAATAAGAAATTTTATGGGGAAAATGAGACAAAATAAAGGCCAAAGTGGATAAAAATTGAAAATCTTCCTCAAAACTGATTGAAATTGACCAGAAACTGAGGAATAACTAAGGTTTAAAGCTAATTTAGCGTTTATACCGGTCTTTGAGGTCATTTTGGCATGAAAAGCTCAATTTTGTACCCTCTTCCCAGACCGTCATACCATGCTGTGCATCTAATGCTTAAGCGTTATGACGTCGGTCGAAAAAGTGAGCGAAACTCAGGAAAAAGTCGAATTATTATGTTAAGGAAAATAATTTAATATTTGAAAATCTGGCCCAAAATTTATTGTTTATTTTTCTATCAAGACAACGCGAATGTTGCTGCCGGTTTCGATTTTCCACGGCGTTATTTTCGTCGTGTTTATGTTGGTCACTTACAAGCTGAAATTGTACTTTGGTACGAGTAAAATCACCATTTCTTACATCAATATTCAATTGGGTTTCCTGTGCATGTCAACATTTGATACGCTGATGCATCCGGTCCTTTGCTTGAAGTTTTCCGATTCGTTGGCGGCCATATTTGTTTCAAAGTAAGTAGCTACATGCATAGTTAAATGTTTTTTTGTCGACAGTAATGGATTCATGTCGT
>JAVLUZ010000143.1:4233013-4251232 GCA_036768485.1 Mermis nigrescens
CAAGCATGTACTGTTAATTTACCACCTAAGCAAGTTTCACAAGTCGTGCATGGTGTAGGCGAAATTACCGCAGTTGTTCGCTATAAAGTAAATATGACTTTAACAATCACGGAACAATCTATTTCTTCCTCAGTAGCTACAATTGATCAATTGCCGGAAGACATGCTCTTAGGATATGATTTTTATGAATCCGCACTCATGTGGGTTAATCCTATTGAGCGTTGTGCTTTTATAAATAGCATAAAGGTTAATTTACTTTCATCTCACGAAAATTGCAATTTCCGCGCTGAAACCCAACGCAACCACAATTCTTCTGGTGTTGTGTGCATGTTTCGTTACCTGAGCCTGTTATTATACAACCTAGGCATGAACTAATTACACCTGGCTATATAAGTCACGGTTCTTGCACTTTTGATTTCGCAATACTGAACCTAATCCCGATTTTATGGAAAAAACTTCACTTTTATTGCTCCGTCTACAGTCGATGCTTCACAACCTCTAATACCCGTTCGCGTCTGTAACACTCCCAAGGCACCAATTCGCATTGACCTTGGTGAAATAATAGGTTCAACAACTGATGCCGTTGTGTTTGGCGTTTCATTTTGATGATAGGAATACCAGAACTTTTGTATCAATAAATAAAGTTTTTGTAAACGGCTCCACAAGCATCTTCTAGATGGCGCGTCAAATTCGTGAACTTGCTTAAAATACAATCGCAATTTTTGCATTAAATGAACCTCTCGGGTCGTACCCCTTGATGGAAACACCGCATTGATTATAGGTTAACCACCCGCTGTTGGTAACCACCGTGTTGAGCATTCTAGGAAGAGAATCTATGCAGAAAAATTATAAATGAGGTCATTGGTGGATAAAATTATTCGACCTACAACTAGCCTAAGGGCAGTCCAGTTGGTTTCTTACTGGAAAAAGGACGGTTTTCTTAGGCTAGCTGTCGGCTATCGATGGTTAAAATGACGTTACTTTCGGAAAACGCAAGTTTACCCTCTTCCACAATTAGACAATTATTTTGATACTTCAGGCAGTGTTGTATATTTTAGCACACTAGATTTTGACATCTGATATTGGCAAATTCAATTGACAATAAATCTCGCGAAAAAAACGGTGCATTTTATATGTCCTGTTGGCCGCTTACTAATTTGAAGTTTTATTCTTTGTTTAAAGAATGCTACCGCAGATTTTCAAAGCACTAATGGAGCTTGTGTTTCCGCAGGTTCAAATTGAAATCTTTGTCTCGTTTACATTGATGACATAATTATTTTTTCACGTACTTTCAGCAATATCAAAAGATCTTGAAAATGTCTTCATTGCTCTTAAAAAGGCAAACTTACATTTTTCTTATAAATGCCATTCCATCTTGATGCAGAGGTAAAATTTCTTGGCCACAGCATCAAAAAGAATGGGCATTGCTCCCGATATGTCTAAAGTCGCAGACGGAATCTCGCTCTTGCACCAAAACCGTTAAATCCGTGCAGAAATTTCTTGGCTTAGTCCAATGGTTTAGGAAATTCGTTAAAGATCTCGCTAAAATCGCTAAACTGCTGTTCCATCTTCTACGTAACATGTTAAATTTTGTTGGAAGGTTGAGCACCAAAACCGCTTTTGAGCTTCTGAAGAAAGCATTTATATTCCACCTATCTTGCAATTACCAAAATTCGATCATGAGCACCAATTTATTTTAACAACTGACGCAAGTAACTATGCTAGGTGCTATTTTTACCAGTTATCAATAATATCCAAAACATTTATTCTTTAGCTACTAGTTTGCAAGCAATTCCCGTTGAACAATACCATGCTACTTCAGAAAAAAGAAGCACAGAGCGTGTAGTGTGGGCCATCAAATAACATCAATATTATCTTTACAGTAAAAAATTCATTGTTGAAACGGATCATCAAGCTGCTAACCTGGCTAAATGTTAAAGACCCATCGAGTCATTGCTCGCTAGTCTCAAATTACAGGAATACGAATATGATATCGCTAATGCCTCGTCTATAACTTGCGCTGATCTTCTTTCACGCTATCCTAAACATGATCATGCAGTTCAACATAAAGTAGAAAGCGCAAAATATTCATTAACATCAGAATTGAATCCTAAGATTCTTGAGTCAGAGCTGATCAATCAGTTCCACCTGAACGATCGTAAGCATAATACCCTACTGCTAATTAATCATCCAAACACACAAAATACAAATCCTACTGAAAACCGATCCTATTAATTCTAAAACCACCTACATTTTGCAACGCTTGTTACTTACCGACGAGAAAAAGCAAATGCTAACACTCATGCTTATCATTGAGCAACGTGCAGATGACGAATTGTATAAATTCGTATTGCATTGAATGACTTAACAACAAAAAATATTGTGACGAATTTTTTCTGTGAACGATGTACTTTTTGTTGTTTTCAACTTGCCATCACCAACGGTCGTTCATCAAATTGTCATACCCAAATCCTTGTGTTGCTTCATATTAACGGAATTTCATGACTCTATTTTTCGAGCTCATTTTTCATTGCTAAAATCTTGCCCGCCATACAAATGCGTTATTGGTGGCCGTTGCATGGAAAATGATGTAATCACAAGTATGTAGGAATTGTGATGTGTGTTTACAACGTAAGGTCGCATTAAATTCCACATCCGTTCCGCCGTAACCAATCAGCATCCGCGCCCTTTGAACTCATTGCGTGCGATTGTTTGTATATGCCGCGATCTCCTCCGGAACACCAAATTGTAGTTTTTATGATTATTTTTACAAAATATGAAGCTGCTGTTTCTGATAGCAACAACTATTGCGAATCTATTACTAAGAGAAATTATAATTATCGCTATGAAGTCCCCAAGAAATTTTTGACAGATCGGGTCAAATTTACATCTACTCCTGATTTCGGAAGTTTGTAAACTATTAAACGTTCGTGCCATTTGCCAACCTCTATATCACCCCAGTGTGATGGGTTGGTGAACGTTATAATCGCATATTGATTGATGGTTTGTCTAAGCTGAGTGCGCGATCACACAGTATGATTGGGAACAATTTTTACCCTTCGCATTATTTGCATAATGTTGACTCCACAATCATCAACTAATATATCTCCTTTTGAAATGCTTTATGGTCGTGAACCAGTGCATTTCCTCTTGACACTTTACTTCATAAATGACTTCGGGATAAATCCGAATTTACCATCTGCTGCGGAAAATACGTCATTGATTTAAAGCTGACTTGCAGGATCTGCATGAACGGCGTCTCAAAATTTATCTCAAGCGCTGTGGCAGCAAAAATCGCAATACGACAAAGCCAGAATACACACAAATTTTTTAATCTCTCGGATATAGTCTACCACAATACTTTCAGTCATTCAACTCAATCGGTAAACTATCACCCATGTGTTGGTCCCTATTTGATTAATGACTTACGCCTGAAACTGCGAAAATTGCATATGTCTATATTCTTATTATTCATCAATGTCACAGAATAATTTTTGCTGAATGCAATGAATTATTCTGATTAATTGTGGGAAAAATATTTTATGCCTTTAAGGATTTATGTTGTGTTTTCACACATTTCTGCTCTGCAGGTAGTAATGTGAAATGAGGATTTATCATAGAATAAAAAAGAAGATCAAGGCACAAGCCAAAGTGATGAGTTTGTCTGTTAGTACATGTTTATTATTGCTCAATGTTTTTCCTTTGCAGATTCATACAACATGGCAGTGCCTCACAGGAAGGGAGGGATGCTGGAGGAAGAGCTGCTGATGGCACGGAGGATGCATCTCGTGCTTCTGATGAGCTGGCTGAGCACCAGCAGGAGTTTGAGTGCTGGGATTATTGGACAACTTTCTTCACCAGACATTGACATCCATACAGGCCTCAACATTTATCTCACAGCCTGCAGTTACAAGCAACATATGGTGTCCCAACACAGAAAGGCATAAATGATCACAACTCGTGGGAGAATCGGTTTGCAGAAGTCCCTTGGTAACCCTCGTACCAAAGAATAGGCTTTTACCCACCGTCTTAGTCTCCGATGACCAGACGTCATTTGCGCCATTTGGGTGTTAATTCAGCCATCGAATATGACTAATGGCACTTTATTTTAGGCTACGACTTCTGAATTTGTGGGAATGACAGAAAGGCAGAGGCCAGAAGACCTGGGACCTGCGTTTGTGCGCAACTATGTCCCACTTACCAGGACCTCCATGGCCCATTCGTACGCCACGTCCAAGTTGCGAGCGCGACTGGCCATGTGTTTTGCTGGGATCTAGCGAAGCTCGCAACTCCGTTTGGCTTCACTCAGTTGCTCAAACACGCTTACCTAACGTATATGGTGTTATGACCCGACGCAAGATCGACTTGGTGACGCCTTTCCATGTCTACGGGGCCAACATTTGAGGAAATTGTTGCAATCTGATGCAGAAATTGCAATAAACTGCACTGGAAAGACCCATTTATTGCAAATTTCAATGACATTCAGCTACAAGTGAGAAATATTTACTCGTCACATTTATTGTAGCGCAACCGCATTTGTTAAAGCGCTTGGCAGAATTCTTTTTCGACATGTATATTGGATCCGAACGTGCCTGAACTTAGAAAGTAGAGCTACCTTAACTGCAGAGCAGCATATTATCGGAACATGATGCCTCATACTGCTTTGTATTATAAGGTGCTCACAGAGAATTCATTTACTGATTACAGAAAGCCCACATGCCAGGCTTTTCAGTTATTTTCATTAAGGCTAGTGGTCCGAAAGCTAAAGTACGCATACCATTGTTGACTAGCAAGCCACCACAAGGGGCAGTTGACCAGCGCAGCTGTTGAAGCTGAAGTTGGATTCAAATGGCGAAGAGTTAATCTTAGCTGAGGATTTTTATTGCCCGCCTCCGCAACGCACAAGTAGCTATAGCGGCAGCCACCACCATTGCCTCAGTAACTTGGAAGCGTTGGCTCATGCTAACGTGTTTGACAATCCTGACTTACAAGTGCAGGCTTTGCAAACTGCTGCCGACACAGTGCCGGGCCCGGCAAATGGCGCCTGACACGGAACCTAAGTCAAAAACCAACCAGTACAAGTACAATGCCAGCTTCTGTGTTTTCTTCGCAAACCGATATTCCATACAATTCGCCTATGCTGGGTGTAGAACCATCAGATCTCCACTGAAGACGATGATTTTATCTCCCAAACATTTAGTTATGGCGTTATCTGACACCGAGGTGGAAACACAGGCTAACGTGTTGCCACCGGCGCGTAACACGCGGAGCAATGGCTCGAAAAGGGATTGTTACCGTTTCGCAACCGGCTGTCTCAGCAATCGCTGCGGCGGATTCAACAAGCTCCCTTGGGTATCAGTGCACTCGGACCTTTGCCAACTCTTCAGCCGGTTGGGGCCGGGGGAGCAGCAGGCTGACCCAGATGTCATCATGACTGACATTATTGGTTTTCCGCCTACAACCGCAACGTACATTTAGCCGCACACGATGGCACCTCATGTAGCATTATACACGCAGAGAAGTAACGGCTCTAGCCCGTGTCACAAGGTACGACGGCACCGGATACCCCCGTGCTTCACGGCTCCAATGTGGCCATGACGGGTGTGTCTAGTACAGTGGCAAAATTTGCAATCACAGGCTACGCAAAGCCAGCCCATCAAATATGGAAGTCGCGAATGCCTGCGCACGTGCAAGCTATTCGCGACCAAATGGCCGCTTAAATGATCGCAGCTCAGAATTCAAAATTGCTCACGCCACGTACAGCATTTTTTCCACAATGATGGAAAAATATGACGCGCAAACCACCGTGCATTATCGCGCCAGTCGTTCTGCAACAATTTACGTTCCTATTTGGGTGAAGTCGCAGGATCGCGTTTGCAACGCATCAGTTGGTCGTGCTGCCAGCGTACTTCAATCGAGTGTACGCAATCCATTTGCAGTACACGAATTCAACTGATTCTGCCCTCGCGCCCTTTAGTGTGGTTCTACGCTCGCACAGCCTTTGGCTGATGCCAATCGTGAGCCCGCACCTAGGTTCATCAGCGATATGAGCGTATTTAATCGATTATTTTATCCCGACCAATACTTCGTGCGCATTCGGTTTTTTATCACAACCGGAATGATGTTGTACGGAGGTTCCGCACGAAGTATTTGGTCGTACACCCACATCTTGACGCACCCGCGCAAAGTGATCAACAGCGGGACACATCAAATTTCTCCGGATTTTAAATCCGCATCGAATGTCACCAGCGCCGGATCATCTAGCGCCAATTCTAATACTGACACGCCAGATGGTCGAGCATTTTTGATACCTTCCGAGAATTTCAGTCTTTATATGAATTGGAGTATCAACACACGACGGTCTTTTCTTCAATAGACGCCGCGCGCGCTAAGCAGCGCTTTTGCAATTTCTGGATAGAAAATTCCACTATTTCGGCAGACACGCCTATGGCAATGCCGGAATAGGTTGGCGTATGACGGAACAGCTGCGCCACATGTCACGCGTAGCTGCCTCGGCTGAATCTTACACGCCATCTCCATGAGAGCTTTTCCAGAATTCCCAGACTTAACAGCACGAATCGAAAGTCCTCCATGTTTTGCACAACATGATTAGGCAAATTCATGGTTAGCTACCAACCCGGCACTTGAAGTTCCGGCTCGAGGTCGTCAAAAATGTGTATTTTGCCTCAAACATCGAATACGGTAGACTTAGGTGGAAAAAATTTAGAAAAAGAAAGGCAACAGGCATCCTTGCAGTGACCCAAGCGGATCCGCAGCGAGCCTTGATATGCCCGGAAAGTCAATCTTTCCTCTGTGAAGCACAAATTGCGATGCGTCGAACGCGCACGAGCCATCAAGCAGCCGCGGATCGTGAGAATTTGGCTACGGAAATGCCACGGCGTGGCGATGAAATTGCGCGCCATCGGTTCTCTTGCTGAGACGTCAGAAGTTCGTCACATGCCAGAAGACGAACACCAGGCAAAATTGAATCGTTTTTACGATATCAATCCGAGCACACTTTGCGCGGCTAGAATTTGAAACAACGGAGTAAGAAGATCGTTACGCTGAAGTTCAGCTAACCTAGAAGCGCGCTTAGGCCAAAGGGACGAGCGCAAGACCCGCAGTCATCCTGGCAGCGTTATGCGCAAACGCACCATTGTTCGCAATCACAAGCACAGCAACAGACACAAGTAAAACCGCATGTACAGCAATACACAAGACCGCAGACCCAACCGCTGCAGCAGCAGCACTCACGGAATCGCGTGAGCGTTCCAGGCGTAGCCTCGTGGCCGATGCTGGTCATCCGTCGCTGCTCGCGTACAGCAGCAGCCTTGCGACATATCGCCGTCCGCCACAGTCAAACCGCGGAACTCATCGGGGCCGGCCGCAATCCCGTCAACGTCAACAATGGGACCCGTATCAATCACCGTTGGAGCAGAAGTCAGCCGGCCACCGGGGGAAGAGCCAGCCACAACCTCAACCCGGGTCCACTACTCTTGCCAAAACTGTGGCCTGTTACGCAACAACAACAGTGTCCACGCGAACCTTCCCGACAGGTATCAGAAACTTTTTCGACGGTTTTTTACGCCGGAGCAAATTATTTACTCCAACGCCACCCATACCGCGTCGTTATGCTGGACGACTACGAGGACGACAACAAATTTTGAGGACGACGATTGACCCGTCGATCCACATCACCGCTTACGCCAACATCTGTACGGGCGTAGGCAATCGCCATATCAGTATCGCGAGCGTTCGAATACGCGTCGCGAGCAGAATCGGATCAGGAATATTTTCAACGACAACGACGTCGCGGAAAATCGTATGGCTCGAAGGCCAAGTACCGCGACGAATATTAATTTACAAGTTCGACGTACTGAACTTTTGGAACTCTGCGACGGCGTTGACTTTTGACCAGCAGCTTTTCGTCAATTTTTCGTTTTTCGTCCTGATGTGGATTCCAGGATTTCGTGTATTGTCTATTTCTTGTGTATTTTTTCTTCTTGTCATTTTTTCTCTTGTTGTAAATTTTTCTTTGTCGGTGCTCGTATTTTTCCCCGTAATCTCGCATAATTTGCCATTTTTTCTCGTTTTACCTCGTATCTTAATTCGTCAGTGACTTTAATTTTTTTGCTCAGCATAATGTTGCCTTATCATTCCGTGTCTTAATTTTTCTTGTGTTTAATTAGCGGTGTTACTATTATGGTACCTTAACTCTTTAACGGACAAGGGGTTAATTTACACCCAATCTACAAAATTTTCAAATCAAAATTTTTCTCATTACCCGGGGACTGAAGGAGGCTACTTGGGCAGCATGATCGAATACTATGCTATGCTGTCCAAGACCGGAGTTCATCATTACTCGGGCAACAATATAGTTCCTAGCGCCATTGTGAGTGTTGCTCGAGAGATTTCCTGAGTGCGAACGAGGTCATGCGTTGACCGACTATCGATATTTGTTATTTTTTCGTTCTTTTTATTTTCGTTTTTCACGTTCGCTCAGGAAGAGGCGTTGCGGACGCCAGAGTAGAGGCGTTGCGGACGCCAGAGAAGCGTTGCGGACGCCAGAGAGCCGAGTTGTAGAGCGTCGCCGACGCTAGTTGCCGTTGATGGTACCCCAGAAAAAATTCTCCACTTCGTTACTAATTTTTTTTCTATATGTGGGGGAGTGTAACTGCGAGAGTTACACGTTTAGGCGAACCTGCCTTAGCAGTTCGCAATAGCCATAACATAGCCAATACTAGTAGCTATCTATGATAGTGTACTGTGGGCTATGCCTTCGGTCTTCCCATTATTTTCCCAAATTTTCAATAATAAAAAACATTTAGATACTTGTCCGGTAGCATAGAGCTAAGTGTATGATAATAGTAATTGTTTAATGCATACCGCTTACGTGAATCGAGAACTTTCGATCTGAGATAAAAGTCATTTCAGTATTATGTTAAATTGATCGTTGTTTTAATTTACTGTAATGGCCCTTGAGGCCAGTGTACTGAAGGTCGTATTAGTTTTTTCTGGCTTGTTTGGTTTTTTCGTTGGCCGGTTTATTCGACTGTACATTATCGTTTTTCTTTTGCGTATTTTGTTTCCCGGCTATAGGCCGTGCGTTATTCGTCGAATAAAAGTATAGAAAACCAACCCAGTGGTTTCGGTTATACCGAGGGTTAGGTCGGCCATCATCCCCACGTCGAGGACTTCCACCTTCTAGTGGACTGATAGGTAAATTCCGTATGATAGTTTTCTCCATTCGAAAATCATAACTTATTTCTCAAGCCAAAAATTGATCAAAATTATTATCTAATCTTTAAGGATGATTGATCAGCATAGAGCTCGTCGTTGTTGTTTTCATAGTTCAGCGTGCTACACAAATTAGGAACCAAAACATTTCTGATCAGGCACTGATTGAAAATAAGTTAAATTACAACTTGAGCTTGAGATAGGTCAACTGACCTCCGCGGCAATTACCGAGACTAGGTAGGTAGCCTTAGGTCTTAGGGCGTAGCTGCTGAGATCACCCGACATAGAAGCAGCCAGCAATATTAGGGCTGAGGGGATCGAAGCCGTAAGGTCTGTAAGGGTCCAAAGATCGAAAGCCTTAGAGCCGCGCGATCGGGGCCAGCACTAAGCGTAGACTTAAGTACCTACGTACCTAGGTAAATCTCGAGGGTGGATGTTAGCATGGTTCGTATCTGTGACGATTCTGTAGACCCAGATCGAACCGTCCAACATTTACAGTAGTGAAGGCAGTAACAATGGGGATTCTTCAGATGTGTCTGAAAGCAGCTCAAATGAGACTGTAATCGAAACTCGTTGGACTAAACCGTTTTGGCGCTTTTCAGTAAAAGTCGTGCTTTCAGATTTTGAAGATTTTCCGAACGGTATACAAGACCTCCAAACCGAACCATTTTACAGCAGTTTTGTTGATAAAATCCATATTCTCTATGATTTTTTATGACTCACTCCAAGCTGTCTCATCAGCTTCCTTTTTTTCCAAATTTTAATGTATACCGGTAAAAATTATTAGCGTTTTCTAGTTCTTCCCTTCATTCGCTTTCATTTAGAGCATCTAGGAGTGAGTCATAAAAATCATAGAGAATATGGATTTTATCAACAAAACTGCTGTAAAATGGTTCGGTTTGGAGGTCTTGTATACTGTTCGGAAAATCTTCAAAATCTGAAAGCACGACTTTTACTAAAAGCGCCAAAACGGTTTAGTCCAACGAGTTTCGATACAGTCTCATTTGAAGCTGCTGAGACACATCTATTCCAGTTACTGCCTTCACTACTATCATCATCCGTCATTTTCAGACTGATATCGTTCCTCATATCTGATATCCGTGTACTGAAAGTGTTGTCTTTTTAAAGTGAAATTATTAAGGAATTGCTATACAGATTTCACAGATTTTATTCATTTTGTCAATTATTCAAGATGTGGCATTCCTTAAATAAACTTTATTGCACATGTGATTCGCGTTTACATTACATTCTTGACGTAGAAGCTCACATTCCTCACAATATTAGTCACTACCGTCACTTCATTCAATTCTAAGCCTAGCATGCGTTTTCTTCATATGCAGAACGTTAAGCCTGGTTCTGAAGTGAAAATTATCGTTGACAAAGTGCTCCGATTTTTGACAACATCTCCAAGAATCTCAATTTTTGTCGGTAATATCGTCAATAATAATACAACCTCGCGAAAAGGTTGTTTGCTGGTCAGTTGTTAGCTGATGCAATTACAAATAAGTGATTTTTATGAAACGCGCATAAGGTATGCCCAATCGAGATTTTCAGAAGAATGTGGCGATGTGATGGTTTGTGTGCAGAATGTGAGGATTTTTCGCACCTCACATTTTGCTGAAAAATCTCACATTCCAAATTGTGCACCTGTACAAACACCATCACATCGTCACATTCCTCTGAAAATGTGTATCAGGAGGTTCATACCTTCTCGCCCTTGGCGACTGAGAAGTTAAAAGCAAACGCGCCCAATTTTCAAAGGAATGTGGCGATGTGATGGTTTTTGTGCAGAATGTGAGGTGCACAAAATCTTCACATTCTGCACAAAAACCATCACATCGCGCACATTCGTCTGAAAATCTCGATAGGGCATACCTTATGCGCGTTTCATAAAAATAACCTATTTGTAATTGCATCAGCTAACAACTGACCAGCAAACCACCTTTCAGCGTGAGGTTGTATTATTATTGACGATATTACCGACAAAAGTTGAGATTCTTGGAGATGTTAGTTAAAAATCGGAGCACTCATCACTTCAGAACCAAGCTTAACGTTCTGCAAATGAAGAAAACGCATGATAGGCTTAGAATTGAATGAAGTAACGGTAGTGACCATATATTGGCAGCAAAAAAATTCTGGGGGGTGCAAGATTTTTTGAAAGTCAAATAATGGCCTTAAAAATGGTGGTAGGGCAATAAAAACACCATTTTTCGACGTTTCTCATCAAGCACTATGCATTGGCATCAAAAAATTGCGAAAAAAACGAAAAAAATTTTTCAAAAATTGAATTCTGGGGGGGGTATTTTGATTTCTGGGGGGGTATTTTGGTTTTCTGGGGGGTGCATACCCCCAAACCTACGCCCAGGTGTGGTAGTGACCAATATTGTGAAGAATGTGAGCTTCTACGTCAAGAATGTGATGTAAACGCGAATCACATGTGCAATAAAGTTTATTTAAGGAATGCCACATCTTGAATAGTTGACAAAACGAATAAAATCTGTGAAATCTGTGGTAAGCAATTACTTAATAATTTTACTTTAAAAAGACACAAATACCTCATGCATGGGATATCAGATATGAGGAATGATACATCAGAGTCTGAACAAATGACGGATGATGATAGTAGTGAAGGCAGTAACAATGGGGATTCTTCAGATGTGTCTGAAAGCAGCTCAAATGAGACTGTAATCGAAACTGGTTGGACTAACCCGTTTTGGCGCTTTTTAGTAAAAGTCGTGCTTTCAGATCTTGAAGATTTTCCGAACAGTATACAAGACCTCCGAACCGAACCATTTTACAGCAGTTTTGTTGATAAAATCCATATTCTCTATGATTTTTATGACTCACTCCTAGATGCTCTAAATGAAAGCGAATGAAGGGAAGAACTAGAAAACGCTAATAATTTTTACCGGTACACATTAAAATTTGGAAAAAAGGAAGCTGATGAGACAGCTTGGGCCAGTCGAAAATACATGTTCAAAAAATTTATTCGCAAAAATGCCGATCTATTTGAGGATGAGCAGATGAAACGAGAAGACAATAATGAAGTTGTCACATCTGTTGAAGAGTCTAGCAGTGCTCTGCTAGACTATCCAAATCGGATAAAAATGCTCAGAATATAATCAGTACACTATTCTAAAGAAATTTTACCCGAAATTTGGTGCTTCGTGCCTACAAGGGCAGAGTTTCTATGTTTAAGCGTTTAACCCGTTTTATGATGTTTTATGCATCGTACTAATGCGTTGTGGTGTAGGAATATGTATTGAGCATGTGCTGCATGTTGTGCTTTCTGGCTATTTCTCTGTAAATTTTTATTTGGCTTGTTTTTTCTGATTTTGATTAATTAAGGTGTTGTACTATCGTTGTAAAGCCCGACGTCCAAATTTAACGCTTCGCTTTTGATGGTGATTTATTATACACGCACTTACATGCCTCGAAGTTCGAAAAACATATAAAAATAGAACAGCGTGCCAATGCTTCAACGTGCAGTGAGCTGATGATGTGAACTAAAATTAGAAGAGTAGCATGGGGGGACCCTGCTCGCTAGTTATGAAAATTGAAATTAATTGGTTCCGCCCGTCCTGGATAACCGACTGTGAAGAGTTGGGCGCTTCACGCCTGTACTTTCGTGCTTCATTGTGTAGTAGTATGACACCATTGTAGGCGCTTTGCCCCTACAAGGTGAGAGTCTCTATGCTTAAAATAGAACGCTCGAGTTCGACGCTTCTCGCCTATACTTTCAGAGTCTATATGCTTATGCGTGTGCTATATGCTTAAGCACTGCTATATGCTTAAGCACGGCTATATGCTTAAGCACGGCTATATGCTTAAGCACGGAGACTCCAGAAGGGCCGGGATTACTACTAGCACAACTGGCCTTAATACTACGGCTACATGGATCGTTTTGATGTGCTTCCGCTTAGGGTTAGTAGCAAACTGATTTCTTTTTTTAAGTTCAAATTAATCAGTTTAATCAGAAGAATTAAGTGTTCTGTTATTAAATCTGCATCTGAAGTGCAATTTCCTTCTGTATGCCGCTCCCTGGTCTCTTTTTTATATATCGTTAACAATCTGCAACTACAGATATATTCTTCCTTTTTGTTCCATCGGAGCATTTTTTTCTTTGCTTGTATAATCCAATGTTGCCTTAGTTTGCTCGTAATTCTTTTTTGTCTTGCTCATTATTCTATCGTATCCTACACCTTTTATTGCTTAATTGTTCATGCGTGCGTGCACTGCAGTTCCTTGCTGCAATTTAGGGGTTTAGGTAAAATCCGGAAACGGAAACAATGGAAAAAAGCCAGAAACGGAAACGGAAACGATGGGTTAAATCCGGAAACGGAAACGTAAATTATTGTGTACACAGTTCCGTCGGGGCTTTCTCCGCCCTGGTGGTACGTAGTCCAAAGTGCCGGAAAAGAATCTTCCAAGTAGAGCCATCAGGGTGAGCACCCCTAATCCCGTTATCAACAAAATTTCTGCCATTGAAGGAGGGTTTAGTCGCTGGAAACGGGGCACCTCATTATTCATAAGTGAGGCTGACCCCGTTTACGTCGGGTGTTTCTCCATCCTGGGGGTGGTCCAAAGCACCGGATCCGGGGATCCCCTAGTAGGGCCTATCAGTGTGAACATCTTCAAACCCGGTTTCGGCATTTTAAACCACCCTACGGTGAATAAACACCCGACGGAACTGGGGTCAGCATCACATATGAATAATGGAGTACCCCGCTTCCGAGCTCCTAAATCCCCTTCTGTTGAACAAATTTTTTTGGAAACGGGGTTGGGGTGTTTATACTAATGGGCCCTACTTGGTGAACCCCCATCCGGCATTTTGGACTACTATCGGGTGGAGAAACTCCCGACGGAACCGGGGTCAGCTTCACATATAAATAATGGGGTAACCCGTTTCCGAGCCCCTAAACCCCTCCAGTGGGAGAAATTTTGCCGGAAACGGGGTTGGGGAGTGTTTACCCTGATGGGCCCTACTTCCCCAGGGTGGAGAAACCCCTACGGAACTGGGGTCAGCTTCACATATGAATAATAGGGTGCCCCATTTCCGGGCCCAAAGCCCTTCTTCAGTGGGACAAATTTTGCCGATAACGGGGTTGGCGGTGTTCACCCTGATGTGTTCTAACCCCGGTTCCGGCACTTTGGACTACCCCCGGGTGGAGAAACCTCCGACGGAATCGGGGTCATCTTCACATATGAATAATTGGATACCCCGTTTCCGAGCCCTAAACACCCTTCAGTGGGAGAAATTTTGCTGGAAACGGGGTTGGGGTGTTCACCCTGATTGGCCCAACTTGAGGAACCCCATTTCCGGCATTTTGGACTACCCCCGGGGCGGAAAAACTCTCGACGAATCCGTGTGCACAATAATATACGTTTCTGTTTCCGGATTTTACCCATCATTTCCGTCTCCGTTTCCGGATTTTACTTTTCCCCGCAATTCAGTCGCTCTTGTAGCGTCAGTCGTTCGGATTTGATTATATAAAATAAGTAAAAGAACTTAAAAACTTATTTTCTGCGGGCCGGTGTCACACCGTAAAAAGTCCGGCCGGCCACTTTGAGATGCCGTAAAGTGTTCGGGGCCATCTTAAAGTGTCCGGCCTATGTTTTATCTGCTGTTAAGTGTCTGAATAAGCGTGGTTAAACGCCAAGGCTTCCCGAATAAACTCAATTTTCAATATGCATTATTCAATATCATCTTTTTCTGATGGAGAATTTTAGTAATTAAGCTAAAAATATAATTTAAAACCTACACTGACGTTACTATTCACTTAAAAATCAAAATTGACGTAAGATTTTCTTCTTGACGGAAAGAGTAAAAAGTTTCTTTCATTCTAAAAAGCATGCCAACGAAGTTTCAAATAGAAGGAGGGTTAATTTTTGGAGTAAACTTTATTCACTTACGCTACCCACACTAGTCTGAATCTTCCATAAAATTATCACCTTTTTCAATTAAGCTTTTCAGAATACTTTGTTTGCTTAAGATTATAATTTAATTATTATTTAGGGTTATTGATTGATATTTTTTGCAATTATTATAAAATAGTACGCGTGGCTCACTACTGAATTATTTGTTTTTCGAATGTCAATATAAGATGCAAATGCAATGTTTTCAATTGAAAGAAGAACGATCATATTATTTATCCATTATTTTACCCATGTTTTCTGTTAGTCGCCAAATTTAGCAGAAATGGAGAATTTGTGAAAGCTCTGCGAAGTGTCGAAAGTCACCAACCTGCCTATTAGCACCGATTACGGCAGAAACACCAGAAAAGCTCCACGAAATTTTGAAAAATTCAGCAATCTTCACAAAAATCGTGTTGAGGATAATGAAATTCCTGTTTTTGATCATAATACATGGTTAAAGGTCGCAAAATAATCCAATGGAATGTTTGCAAACATTAGTCGGTTTATTAAGGAGTGGTAAGTACGTGACCACATGCGGGCGGGGAAGAGGGATATGCACCCCCAGAAACCAAAATGCTCCAACCCCCAGAATTCAATTTTTAAAATTTTTTTTGTTGTTTAGCAATTTTTTATGTTAATAGATAGTGCTCGATGAGAAACGTTGAAAAATGGTGTTTTTCGCCATACCAACATTTTTAGGACCATTTGTTTACCATCGAAAAATCTTGCACGCCTCCAGAACTACGGCGTTCTGCCCACCTATGGATTTGACCCCTTTGAATGGTAGTCAATATCAAAAATGGTCTTAAAAATAAAAAGAATTTAAAAATTGATTTCTGGGCGTTAGGGGTTTCCAGCAGCCTTCCAAGGGAATGCCCACTACCCTTCCCCCGAATCCCCCTCCCGCCTTCCCATGCCCACGTGTGGTTGCGAGTTGCGACTTTCCTCCAGAATTGTCAATTTTTCGGAAAAATTGTAAAAAGTGTACCTTTTTAAGCATTTTTAGCTCATTTTTTAGCTTAAAAGTTTCGAATTTTAGGCGCTTGACGCGGTATACAAATTTTTTAATTTCACTTTAGTCAATTTGTTTGATTTTTCAGATTTTTTATTTTTTAAATGTTTTTATGTTCTAGAAAGAATGAGCCGAGTGGAAAAAGTTTATCATCGTCTGGATGTGGCGTGTATTGTTCGGAGGACGATATTTAAGTTCAATAGTATCAATATTTCTGGTACTTATAGCTAAACAGTCGTTTTCGAATGTATCTTGTTCAATTACTCCAATGTTTTCACGAGTTTTTATATTTCTATTGTTACAAAAGAAACATAATCAAAACTCGACTAAAACGTGTTTTTTTCAACTCCAGCTTTTTACACTCTTTACGTTGCCCCTCTCGGAGTAAGTCACTTTTCGATTGAGCTTACTCAGTTGTCTAGATTTAAAAAAGCCTGACTGAACATATTGCAAAGTTGAGTTACATAAGTCGTGTGACCGATCAAAATTCTAAAAACTCTATGTTATAATGTTACATTAAAATTTTATGCGCCCCTTAATTGGGTAAAAGTGTAACAAAATGACGGCATCGAATTTTTTATCATCTATCTATTTCACTTTTTAGGGGGTACAAAAGCATATTAGAGATATGCGCTAACGCGCTATACCTATGATTGAATTGCGCGGCATGCAATTCTGGGTGGTCTTGTTGGGTCCCCAGTATCCAGAAGATTCCTAGATTTCGACATACTACCCCAGAATAGGATTTTCAAATTTTATGGGTTTTTCGCGATTTTTCGATGTCAGTGAGTTAAGCTTGATAAAAAACATCAGAAATTGAAATTTTTCTCCAATCATCAATTTTCAACCATTTTAATTTGTGAATCTTCGGAACACCATTTATTAAGATTCATGCGCCGTCCATGTATAGTCGAACCTTAAATTACTCTATTAGTATAACTATTACAAACTGCATTTTTAGCATCACTTTTCCACTCACATGTTCAATACAATAGCATCATAAAATTCTATTTTTCAAGGAAAAAATTGCATGTTTTTTCAAAGCTAGAAGGGAAAATGAACATCTTTGATATAATGAAAGGGAATCACATTTTTTGTGCTGAAACTAAGCGCAGTCTCTAACACAATTAACATTTAACCCTCCGTTTACCGTGTCCTATGCCGGAGGCATAATGAATCACATTTGAGGCATTTTTTTCTGTTCTACCTTATCCATGTGTCCAAAAATTTGTCTAGCCTCGTTTTGGCTTCAGTTACATCGTTTTTAGTGGTTTAGCTCGAAGAGGAGTTATAGAATAGTAAGAAATAGGTATTTTTGGCCCATTTACTGGGATATCACAGAAAGTCGAGATGGGAAAATAAGGTTCTAATAAGAAAATTTAGTGGTTTATTCCTTTCCAGCTCTTTAAATATATCCCATGGATGTGTTTAACACAACAGAAATCTACTTTTTCTTGTTTTTGCATTATGTCCAACATGTGCCTATTCTTATGCATTGTGATAGTTATTTAACTATACATCTTTCAAAAATAATTTTCACCGAAAATAACATGAATATTCAGAAAGAGCATAAAAAATTGCACTAATTGAAAGTAATAGCTGTCGGTGAATGTTAAGAAGTCATAGCTTAATATGCACTAGGAGTTTATGCCATGATGGTGCACTTCGACTGCAAAAACATGATGGTAAAGGGAGGGTTAATGCTCAAAAGTTATAAATGACAACTTGAATTCAAATTTGTGCGACCAAGAAATGATATAACCTTAGGCTCTTTCCTTCACAAGGTAAAAAAATTAAGTTTTGTGAAGCATGATGCAAAACTGTTGAGAAACAATTAATAAAAACCCTTTTCACTTAAAAACGCAATTTTTCACATTTTCGTGCGCACCGAAATTTGATTGTATGGATTTTTGTGTAAATTTTAAATCGTGCTCAGCTTTAGCAAGAATTAGCAAGAATCAGAAAAATCGAAATTTTCGCATTTTTTCAACGCTTAAAAAATTATTCTCGTATAATATTATCTCCAAAATTTTTTATTCTTATCCCTTGATAGA